>PVJC01000940.1:0-105415 GCA_004026665.1 Murina feae | reverse complement strand
CTCCCCTGCAGCCTCAAGGAACAGCAGCACACTTTGTAGGGGTCCTGCCTCCCTTGGACCCCTTAACCAGGGCCTTGCCTTTTGCATCCGCTATGTTGTTGCATGCTGAATACGTTCTCAGCCCCAAGACCCCATTCAGTTTACTCCTTTTCAAGAGTGGACCCCTAACCTGAAATTCAGAATCATAAAACTTCATGTATAGCAAGGATTTATAAGGTCAGATGGTTTACAGCCATCTGACTTTAGTCTACACCTATCCAAGTAGTTTTTCCCCAAGACTTCCAGGAGGCACCACCCTGCCCTCAGTCTCAATCTCCCTTCAACTATAGGCTCTGGCCTTATTTTAGCAATTGCTGTTCTTCTCCCCGCAAACCCTCAACCCCCTCCCAGCATCTTCTGTCTTCTCTTTGACTTGAATTCAAGTTCTTTTAGTTCCTATTTTTAAAAGTCCCCTTCGCTCCTCTGGTGGTCCCCTCCACTCCTCTTTAATCCATCACTTACCTCCCAATAGTCAGGCAAAATTATTCCATCCCACGCTTTGCTTTCCTTGCTGTCACTGTTTCTGGGTGAACACACCCAACTCCCTCCTCTCCCCTCCAAATACTTCCTGTGGGACAAGTTCACCCACTCCTAGAGAGGGTCCCCTACATTCCTAACACCTCACAAATAATAAGCCCTCGCATAGAGAAGCTAATCCCTAGAAAAGCCCCACCCTTATTTGTAGAAACATAATAGGTGAAAAGTGCTCCCAGTGTACTCCTGCATAGAAAGAAACCCTCGATGATCCCTCAGGACAGGATGGACACCAGTTTTCCTGCTAAAACCCAACCACTGACCCTTACATTTAACTAACAATGATAAGTGAGGCCATATACCAGTTTTTCTGAGTTTGCTATTCTTGGTTGAGTTTAAACTGAGTATTTTGGTTGTGTTATGATTTATTCTACCAAAAATGTGGGCAGAGTAGAGCTGTAAAAGGGATGGGCAATGGGAAGAAGGACTGGTAGCTAAGGGTATGGATGGGTCTGGAGAGGCAGCCTCAATGTTGTGGCTTCAGCATCTGAGACCAGGAGGGGCTTTTGGGTTGGGCGTAGGGGAGGTGGAGCAACTAACCCTCTGGCCACTTCAGGGAATGAGGTGATTGCAGTGGATTGGAAGGGACTGAAGGATGTGGACCAAATCAACATGGACAGCACCAGCTCACTGCACGGAAGCAGCCTCCACCGGGCATCCACGGAGGTGAGGCCCGTGCCCAACTGCCCCTCACCAAAGGACCTCTAAAAGACCCTGAACCCATCCCTGACAAAGCCTCTCAGTTGCCTGACCCTTGAAATCCACTCCTAAAGTCCAAGTGAACATCCCAAACACTCCTTCAAACTGCCTCTTGGGGAGAACATTTCTCCATAGTCCTCAAAATACAAGCCAAATGTTCCACACCAATACCTTAATTTCCTGTGCTAATCTCAGGAAAGCCCTCCTTCTTCACACACTTCTGGAAGTCCCTTGGAGGAAAGGGATGGGGTTCCTTGAATTCCTGGAAGTACTTGGGATACCCACTCCTTTTTCTCTCTCCTCACAGCAAACCCGAACTGATTTCTCCTGGGATGGCATCAATGTGAGTGCAGCTTCCCCCCAGTTGCCCCCAGCCCCACCTAACTGGTCTTCATTCTATTCTCCTATAACACTGTGCTCCCTCACTCCAGCAAGCCCTCCCATGCTCTCCCTACACCCCAAATTTTTAGGGGTGGTTGAAAGATATCCCTCCTTGGGACTCCTGGGTCTAATGATTTTCCCAATCATCTGCCCTAGCTCAAATCCTTCGTCCAGGAAACATGAACTTTCCCCCATATATAGAGCACCTCCAGCCCCCCTCATTCCTCTGCCCCTCCTCCCACATTCCCCATTCCAGCTCTCCATGGAGGACACCACTTCTATTCTTCCGAAGCTTAAGCGAAACTCTAACGCCTATGGCATTGGGGCCCTGGCCAAGTCATCATTCTCAGGTGAGATTCCCTACCTAGGGAAGCATCCAGGCAGGAGATACTCTAGGCTCCTGGTCTCAGTTTCCCTGCTCCTTCTGACCTGATGGGCATCCTCATCTTCCTATCTCTGATCTATTTGTCATTTCTCTAGGCTTCCCTCATACATGAGGATCTAGGGGAGCCTGTCCCCCATGGGTTGGAACCCCTGGGACTGGGGTGGGGATAATGGGGAGGCCTTGTTATGGGTACTGTGTGATATTCTGGAGGATGTGGGGAATGTCTGGCTCCTTAGGGATTTCAAGAAGCATGAAGGACCATGTGACGAAGCCCACAGCCATGGGGCAAGGACGGGTGGCCCACATGATTGAGTGGCAGGGCTGGGGGAAGGCACCAGCCATTCAGCCACAACACAGCCACGAGGCGGTGCGCAGAGATACCGATGCCTACTCCGACCTCAGCGATGGCGAGAAGGAGGCACGTTTCCTTGCAGGTACTTGTTCCCCCAAACCCTCAAGAGGCACCTCTTGGGTTGACCAGAGACCGACCTTTCAACCCCACCCCCTGTGACAAGATTGATTCTATCCATAGGATGACCATCAAACTTAATTTCAAGTACTTTGATTTGTTAATTCAGATAAGTGCCCTCAAAGTTATTTTTATTATCATCTCAGAAGTTGAGAATTAACGTGGGATTGTGGGTTCTGATGCCATCTCTCCTACATGGTAGGATCATCCAACCCCTGGACTTCCTCAGTACAGAGGAAAAAAAGGCAGAGGCTGTTGGCTTCAAAAAACTCTGTTCTCCTGTTTCTTGAAAAAGAAAGGAAAGCCTTGGAGATCTTTACTAGCCTTAGCCCATCAGCACATTGCAGTCATGGAGTCACATATGTGGCTCATGACTTGTGATAATCACTAGAAGGTCAAGGGACCGGGATGAGGAGAGAGTGGTTTACAGAAGAAGTTTCCTTCCAGGGAAGTAGTGTAGATATGAGACAAGCCTATAGTGCACCTACAATGGTGGCCCAGCCCTAGTGGCAGGTCTCAATAAGATCCCTAGGGAGAATGATAGATCTGGAAGAGAAGGGAGGTATCTTCGTATTGGTGTGGGTGTGGTGGAAGAAATATCAGTGATGGGGGAGGCAAACATGTAAGGGGCGGGGCATGGTATAGAGCAGCTAGCAATGTAGGCTTCAACTTACTCATGGCTTTGACTAGAATGGGGACTCCCAAGTCTATCCATCTTCACTATTCTATCCTCCCTCCCTTCTCCTTCCAATTCCTTGAACTATCAACTTGGTGGCCCTATAATCCCATGGTGCTCTCTTGGAGATTCTCTGTTAATCTTGAGGTACCATCCTCCTCTCCCCCCCACACACCTAGTTATCTAGATTCCTCTGTCCTTGACTGCCCAATACCAGCTACCACTCCTAATAAACTTCTGAAAATCCCAAATTTCAATCCCTTAGGATATCTCACCAAAAGACTCCCAACTTTCCCCCTTAGGAATTCTAAATCTGACCTTTTGGGAAGTCCCCCATGATTTTGCTTTGTTTCAGGGCATGTACAAAGGCTGTGCTGTCCAATATAGTAGCCACTGGCCACATGTGGCTATTGAGAACTTGAAATGTGGCTATTCCAAGTGGAAAATGCCGGAAGTGTAAAATATCAACAGGATTTCAAAGATTTTCTATGAATAAAAGAATGTAAAATATCTCACTAATTTTTATATGGATTAGATGTTGAAATGATCATCTTTCTTACATATTAGGTTAAGTAAGATATAGTAGTAAAGTTAATTTCACCTGTTTCTTTTATTTTAATATGGCTACTAGAAAATTTCAAATCATGCACGTGGCTTGCATTGTATTTCTGTTGAACAGTGCTGCTCTAATGTCCCCTTCCCTATGCATGTGTCTGAGTGTTCTCAGAAGTATCTTGTGCTAACCACATTTCTTCTCTCAGGCGTCATGGAACAGTTTGCCATTTCTGAGGCCACACTCATGGCCTGGTCTTCCATGGATGGTGAGGACATGAGTGTCAATTCTGCCCAGGAGCCATTGGGCTGCAACTACAGTGACAACTACCAGGAGTTGATGGAGAGTCAAGGTGAGGGATGGTTCCAGGGGCTTAAGGGGCATCCCCAACTATCTATGCTACTACTGTACATCTTGTGCTTCTAAGACTTTCTGTTCATCCTAGCTTTCTACTTCCCTCCTTCCCCAGTATCTCACCCTCAATTGTCTGTGCTGTTGTTACTGCCTTTGCTAGTCTATGTCCCCACCGACCTCCATGATTCTCTTTACAGATGCCCTCACTCAAGCCCCCATGGATGGATGGCCACACTCCTATGTGTCCCAAGGCATGTACTGTCTGGGATCATCGGATGCCTGGGAAGCGAGCGACCAGTCCCTCATTGCCTCTCCAGCCACAGGATCTTATCTTGGCCCTGCATTTGATGACTCACAGCCAAGCTTACATGAAATGGGGCCTTCCCAACCTGCTTCCGGATACTCTGCTCAGGAGCCTCCATCTTTGCTGGGGGGAGACACTGACTGGGCTCCAGGGATGGGTGGGGTGGACCTGGCAAGGGGCCTTGCAGAGGAGGAGAAGAGGCCCTTTGCCCCCGAGGAGGAAGAAGATGCGGGATGTAGGGACCTGGAATCACTTTCCCCACGAGAAGACCCCGAGATAGCCACTGCTCTCAGCCGAAAGGTATCTGACGTCACATCCTCAGGTGTGCAGTCCTTTGATGAAGAGGAGGGTGAGGCCAACAACTAGCTTCTTCCCACTCTACACACTATCCTCCACTCCCACCTGAGGGGCCTGGCTGCAACAATACCTTCCCTTCCCCCAGCAGTATAGCTGAAACCCGGGCAGAAGACCAGGAGGAACCCAGGAGCTGCCAGTTCTCACCAGGAAAATGGAGGGCCAGGATGGAATTCCATCCAGGCTTGTGCTGTAGAAACCACAGGTCCAGAGACTGAGGCCCACGCAACTAGATGGCTGTGAACTTGGCTTGGCTGCGGGCTTCTGGGTCTGTGATGATGAAGCTCCAGTTTGTGTCCTGGGGACAGGAGCCATCAACTAGATCTGTTTTTCACTCCCTGACTTTGTCATTCAGGAGCCTTGACAGTGGCTGTCTGAATGACCCCTTTCTCATGTCACTTTTGCTTTGTCCGGCTCTGTTTTCTCTGGCTGTGGTCCCAGCTTGACCCTACTATGAAGAACATACCTGCTGGACGTGACTCAATGAGTGTAGGGGAAGCCACATCTCCTTAGAGAATGGAGAAGCTGCCCTCAGTGGGTAGCTTGGCTTCTGAGACCAGTAGTCACGGGGGATGTGGACATGGCAGCTGGGGTGCACAGGGCACAAACAGGATTCTTTATATAAGGTCCACCCAGAGACCAGAGAGTCATTGATGGGACCAACAACAAACATGGCCACCTATTCTGGGATCTTGAATATCCCGTGACTGAAAGGTGGGTCCTAAGGGTCTAGGAGAGGACCCAGTGGGCTGGCTGCTCCAGCTCTTGCTTCCTTTGTCTGCCTTCTTCCATCCCCTGCTCCAGGAGCCCTGCCCAGAGGGGGTGACAGAATGCAGGTGTCCTGCCAGGTGGGGAAGCATGAGTGCTGTGCCTCCCTCCACCCCCAAATTCTCTGGAGCTGTTTACACTTTTCTCTTTGCCTTTTCTACATTTTTATAACTTCTTGGGGACTCAGGTTGAGTGGGGTGGAGGGAGGAGTCTGGTGATGTCAGGCCCCCGCCCAGTGTGTTGTTGGCTGAGAATCAGTGTGGGCACTGGGCTCCTTTTTCTCCTTCTTCAGCTCCTCCCAGGCGGCCTCCCTTCCCAGGCCTCCTGCGGAGAGTGGAATCAGAGTCTTCTTCCTTTTAGGTCGGGTCTATAATGAGGCAGAAGCCCCTGAACCGGCTAGTCCTTCCACACCCAGTTCCCATTCTGGTGGGGATTTCTGTCCGCAGCACACAAAGTCCCACACTTCTGTATGCAATCCTGACAGCAGGGCCAGGCTGGAGCAAAGGCATGGCAGCTGAGGAGCACAGCATGGGAGCCCATTCCCTAGCCCCTGGCAGAGGGAAAAGTTAAGATGGCCATTGCCTATCTTTTGTCTCCTCTTCTAAGACTCCAGCTCCAAGGCCTTGTGTCCTACTTTGTCTGAGGTCCTATTACTTCTGTCCTCTACTAGGAAGGGGGCATGGTCACTCTCACAGACCCTGGGCACGAACGAGCCCACCTCCTACCCCCATATGTCTATTTCTTTGGAATGAGGAGGTTAAGAGTTTGTCTCCATCTATGACCCCACCCCCATCAAGTTCACACTTTCATAGGCATAATGGTCCTTGCAATGCAACCAAGGCTGGGGTCCCATGTCTTCAGAGGAGGGGAGGTCCATTTTTGGAGGAAACATAAGTAGGCCTGGTGAGCACAGATGGGTGAAGAGTTATTTACTTCATCTAAAGCTGTGGCTTGTGTCTGATCATGTGACCTAACTCCAGAGGCACCAGGACCTCCTGTCTGGGACCTTTGGGCAATAATATTGTGGCCTCACCCTGCACTCCTGTCACAGGTCTTGGGGTTTGCATGCTTGAGGTTCCCTCTTTTCAGGGGGCCCTTGTTACCTCACCTTGCGCAACCTGCTCTCTGGATGAATCATCTTTTCCTCTTAGTTTCATCCTCTTCTTGCCCCCTATTCTGCCCCCAGACTGCGGTGGACATCCACTCCAGTGAGTGGGCTCATTCATTAGAGTTCCTTTTTGCTCAGGGCCCTGGGGAGTTAGGGAAGGCAGAGGAAAGCAGCGCGCTTTCCTCCCTCCCTACCTTAGGGAGCCTTCTTTTGGTCCCTGCTGAAAGATGACTGAATAGTTGGGGAATCGAGCCTATTTGACTCCAGCAGGGCTCCACATCCCTGGTGCTGGCAGCTGGCACATGCACAAGCAGACCAAGGGTCAGCTGGGAGTCTGCATTTGCAAGAAGCTTCCCTACCACTGTGAAGGAGAAGACCCAGGGAGCTGGCCTTGGACCCTCTTAGGACTCTTCTGGAAGGAGGAACTGCCTCTTTGGTGCTGGGGGCAGGGTGCATGGGGTTTGCTTATAGCCTATTTGGGGGGAGGGGAGGGGCATGTGCTGGAAGAGGCTATTGGGGGTGAGGGAGGGTTGCTTTTCCTCTGGGGTTCAAGGCTGTGCAGCACGATTTACAACAGTTCCAGAACAGGGCTGTTTTTATATTATTGTGAATGAAACTGCTCTTGCTAAATGATTTTCTTTCGGTGGGGGTGCATTTTTATTTTCAGTTTAATTTTATTAAAGGGAAACCCAAATATTCCATTCCTCCCCTTCTACCTCCCCCCTCCTCCCCTTCCTTCTTATCCTTGTGTTAAGGAGGGGACCTTGGTGAATGTGTTTATGATCTTTTCCCTTCCCACCTATACAGCCCATGCTCGTCTTCCAGGTCTGGGGAGTATCCATTTTTGTGGTCAGTCTTAGCATGTTTTCTTAATGTGACACCTCCCCCCGCCCCAAGCCTAAGAGAGATTCTATGACATATATTACAGAGAGAATTATATATAAATATATATGAATATTATAGATTATATACACATGGGCATTGGGCTCCAATGCCCACTGCCAGCCCCCTCCCCAGGCTACACTACAGCCTCTCTCTCTTTTGGCCTGGGGAGGAGGAAGGGATGTAATGCTGGAGAGGGCTCCAGGCTGTGTTCAATGGCACTAAACAGAATGTGGTGGCAGCCTCTGACTATGAGTGTCTTATTTGGGGGATGGCGAAGACTGGGTCCAGGGGAGGTGAAGGAGGAGAATGTCACATTGGAGAGGGGACACAACTAGAGGGCATAAAAGGGGGGGAAGCTTGGAGTGTGGGTGCAAGGATTTTTTAAATGCTCAGAGCCCTGGGGACCACTGGCATAAAAGGCAGGCTCATGGCACGCCGATTTGGGGAGGATTTGGGGAGGATATGGTTCTGACCTCCCAAGTGTGGAAGCACTGAAGACGTCGGCCATCTTGACATTGAACACAGAAGAACTCCACCCCAAGAAGAACACAAGAGAGCTCGTCTAAGGGCTGGTGTCTGAGTGACCCACTGAAGGGTTCTTGGAAGGAGAGGTCCCAGCCAGAGCAGTTGAGGGCAGAGCTAACCCTTGGGAAGAAGGACAGATTAATGACCACAGTGGGAAGAAAGGGAATGGATTTTTCTAGGAAATGACCTGGAAATGAGGTAAGGAAGCTGTGATGTGAGATAGGGAGGATTTCTGATGGAGGGTGTTTGCTGGGGCAGCATGACCATTTGGCTGAAGGTGCCTACCCCTTCCACATAGAGCCTGTTGTGACATTTTCTCTTCCAAGCTTCTCCCCCGATAGTCTCTTTATCCACATTTCACTGTGTAAATCCGGGACAAAGAAGGGGGAATGGGATTGGCCTTTCCCTTTCCCAGTAATGGCCTTGCTTGGGGACAGAGAGTGGGAGTCAGATGGAATCTGGAGGCAAATCTCAGGGAGTGGGGAGACCATGAGGTGGGGAACTTGAAAGAAGGAGCTGTGGACGGTCTGAATGCTAGTCACTGTCCAAATTCTGACTCCTCCTCTAAGACTATCATTGTCACATTTTAAAATTACCAGGAGGGTCAGGATACTGGCCTGATCTCCCCAACTGAAGGACATATGGTCTCCCACACAAATCCACCCTCAGTCCTGGGCCTCCTGACAGACAGACTGATGAGGCAGTCCTGGGGTGTGGTCAAAGGATCAGTTCATCCTCATCCTCCTCATCGGTGGATCGCAGGCTGGGGCCCTGCAAGATGTCAGCCAGCTCCTCTTCCGGCCCTGGACTGTCCACCAGCTCCAGCTCCTCCAGCTCACCTTCCACCTTGGCTGGAGCCAGGGAAAGTGGGGGCTCTGGGGAGGGAGGCAGCTCAGGGGTGTCTGGGGAGGTAGGGATCACATCCTTTGGCTCAGTGGCCCCAGTTCCATCCTCAGGCAGGTTCCAGGCCTCGGAGGGAGAGAGGGGGCCCCCAGGAGTCATTCGAGTTGAAGTTGTGCTCCTGAAGCTGGCCAGGGGAGGGCGGAGCTGCACCCCCGACTTGGTGTGTCCCTCAATGGCCTTCTGCAGCTGGGAGCAGAGGGAAAGGGGAAGAGGGTACAGAATTGTGAAGAGAAAGAAGATGGGGCAGTGTGAGTGGAACAGATACAACAGAAGGATAGATACGATAAAAGGAAGGAGGCATGGGAAAGTAGTAGAGTGACAAGAAAGATAGGTCACATGGAAAGATTAAAGAAGACATAAAAAAGGAAGAGAAAGGGGTATGGCAGCAGACCCCCTGCAGATCAGTGAAAATGAAGCCCCCTAACCCAGATGTCCTTTTGCTCCTTCCTAGTGACCTTCAGGCCCTTACAGCCACATCCTATCTCCTCCTTCTTTCCATGGCCATCCCCATGGAGCACCCCTATGAAACCATGTCTTGTGCCCTGAACCCTAATCCCAAATCTGTGCAGCTATAGAAGATCACAAGGGCTATATCTGGGGTCAACAACGATGAACCCTTCAGATCTTTGTAGTCCTCTCTACCCCTACCCCTTGATTGCTGAAACCTCTCTCCCTCTTCCAATCTCTGCATGAGAAATAGAGAGAAAAGTGGGGGGTTAAAAATCATCCCCCTCCCACCCCCACATCCTGCGCCCACCCATTCCTCCTGCTGCTCAAATAGGACGCATTGCTGTTACCTCTTCCAATGCCAGCACACCCCGGAGCTTCCCCATACTGGTCACATAGGCAAGATGGAGGCCAAGTAGCGAGAACAGTGTGTGAATCTGCATAGAAAAAGCAGCAGGTCAGCACACAGTGAGCCCCACACCTCCCCTGCCCTCCCAGAAGCCTTGAGTGGTGGGCAAGGACTAGCCTTGTGCAGGGATGTCTGCTCCACCAGCTGGAAAGGGGACTGGTCAATACAGCAGCAATCAAAGCAGACAGGCTGGCTCAACTGCTCCTGCTCCCAGGCCTCAATCTGTGGAGTAGAGCAGAGTAGTCACCCAATACCTCAGGTACAAGGTTTGGACCCCAAGCAGCCCTACTAGCTGGGAATCCTGAAATGTGCAATGAACTAGCACAGACATTCCAGACCTCTAAACCCCTGCTTTCTTCCCAGGGTACAACACCAGGCGCCAAATCAACCTTCAGCCTCAGGCACCAGCACCCCACACTCTTCTGCGACACCACCACCCAAGTGCCCAAACACCTATTACTTTCAAGTTATCTTTTCAGTCTTTCCACTCTGCCCATGAAACCTGACTGCCATTCCTCACACAGGTCTTCTGGCTTCTGCGCTGGTCGAGCTGCATTTCCCTTACCTGCCCACCCTGCACCCACTCTGTACTCTTGCCACACTCAGGCCAATGTGTTTTGCCCCTTTCTCAATCCCTGCAGCACTCCTGGAGAATGTTACTAGTATGGATGGGTGCCTGCTGTGAAGACACTGGCACATTTTCTTTTTATGCAGTATAGTTGGGTTTGAAGAGCTGTGCTGGGTCACATGGTGCTTAGTGGACTTTGAGCAGAGCCAGCTTTTTTGTTTGTTTTGTTTATGACGGAAGCATTAAAACAGGAAGGACAACTTTCTTGATTTAGACACGATGCTCAAGTCCTCAAGCTCCTAAAGAATCCAGGATGGCTCTGGCTTTCATAAACGAATCTAAAATTTTCTGAAACTCTCCTCTTCTCTTACTAAAGATTCACATGGGGACTGACCGGGTCTCACAGCACAGGATGGTGACCACTTAGCAGGTATGTCATAGAGATGATTTATTCATAACAGGCAGCCACCTTGCCAACACTGGACCTTTCCATGGTCATTTCTGGCCTTCTCTAGTTCCAGTTATGCCTTTCCTTAAGGAACAACAATAACTGCACCTGTATCAAGCACTTTCTCTGTGCTGGACATCATTCCAGCTGCACAGAGGTGGAGCTGGGCTTCTGACCTTGACCGCTGGTAGTGTTCCAGATACCCCTAGCTCTTGTCCAAGGGGAGGAGTATGTCTGCTCTTGAGTCTGAACTTGAAAAAGCTAAGCCCCAGTTACAAACAGGAGCTCTAACTGTGTGCACTAACAATGTAGCGGAATTAAGTCATAGCAGGGGCTTCTGGAGACCTATAATTGAATTCTTTCAATATTCCCATAGGTGTCATCTTGATATTGCCAAGGGTGTCACCTTGATCTAGTCTGAAAACCATGTTCAAAATCATCTGAAGTCTGACTCCAATGGGATCTTATTCTTCCAAAATGTCAGTGAGTCACATGGGAGCTGGAAGCTGCGTAAAGTCTCCTTTGGGAAAGACATAAACTAAAAAGGTAGACCTGTCATCTTTTTGTCCCTGGCAGCACTTTCTTTTCAGCAGTTATTAAGTAGCCTCATTGATCAACTAGCTGGCACTCTCTCTTTGGTGTGTTAACAGCAACAAAAAGCATTATTATTGGGTTTAGCACCCTACTTCTTAATTGCAGATATGACACATTTGATTCCTGCTTATGGACCGAGGAATGATTTTTCTTTTTCCTTTGTGATCATCTGTTCGACTTTTCCACAAGTCACTTATCAGAAGTGTCTGTGTTTTGAGGGGTAACAAGGGGAGAAGGAGGTTTCCTTTCTCTCTTGTCACTCCCCAACCCTTCCTCCAACCCTGGAGTACTTTTAATTTTCAGCACTTAGTTATTCCTGATATCCAATAAGATATTTATTCTAAAATAATATGCATTATGGTTTTGTCAGCTACAAAGCATGAGTCTGCATTCTCATTTACTAAATGGAATGGCCGCTGATGGACTTCGTTGTGTCTGCATACCCTCTAGGGTGTGTCCCCATTAGTACTGCTCCCAATCACTGCTCGACATTCTTTTACTGGTTGGAAAGTGGCAAAACCATGGAGACAGGTCAAGGCCGTTCAGTGTGCTTGACATTTTTGCTCATGGACTTGATAACTAGCTTTCTTGGGAAATAGACATTTGTCTCAAGAGGCAGCACTGTGAATCCTTGTCCTCAGGTTGTGGTTCTTCTCAGTCCTGCTTCCTGGCATTCCCTAGTTGTCCACTGTCTCAGGGCCCCGGTGGATCAGCAGGGTAACCCCTACCAGGTGTTGACTTCACCTTTATAGCCTCAGTGCTGTTTCTCCTCACTGGGATGTATCAGTGCTGGTGCCTGGTACTCAGCCTTCCTGCATAGCCCCTGTCTGTCCAGAATGTCCCTAATGCCTACAAGATCTGAGGTTCATCTTAGCAGCATGGGTCCATCGATGCACGGAGACTCAAAACATCCCTCTTTTCAAATGACGGTGGTCCTTCTGAGAATACTATCGGGGCTCCCCCCCCCTCCCCACACAATGTGCCCATCACCATCTCCATAGTCATGCCTCCTTTCCAACCTCTCAAACGCTTTCCCGCCTAGACTCACATTTTATTCTTACAACAACACAAAGAAGACAGAAAAAGATGAGCAATATCTTCATTTGACAGAACAGTCCACCCCAGGTCACTGTTTCCCTTACTTACCTCTTCAGGTGACATGTTATCCACTAAATCCGTTGAATCCTAGAGAAGAAAGATATAGGTCCAAGTTCTTTCCTAATGGAATTATAGTCATGACTCTCTGGCCAAGGCCACAGATGCCTGCTTTCAATTCACTATCCCTTCCATATGACGAAGGTTCTCCTTGGTGGGACCCCTTCCCTCCTGATCTAAGGACCAGGCAAGTTCCCTTTCCCCTGTCATGCTCCCCCACCCCCACCCCATCCATCTCTCACCTGTCTTGTTTCTTTCTTTGTGGGTCGAGTTTTGCCCAGCAAGCAGCACAGCAGAGACTGAAAGATGGAGCACCTTTGATCTGAGGAGTGGGGAGCAGGTGAAAATGGAAACAAAGCAATTCCTACCCTTCCTGGGAGGAATTAGCCAGGGGTTCCCAAGTGGTCCCCTGACACTATGCCACCACCATAGACACCCTCTCTTTTACCCTCCTAAATAAGCCCCTGCCCCTCTCCTTAGGGCAGCAATATGGAGGCTCAATGAATAGGAACCCTCTCCCACCACCCTAGCCTCCCCCTCCTCAGAGTAGCTAGCAGCCTTTAGGCTGAGTGAACGTGCATGATGGGAGAATCTTCACCTGCAGGCTCCAGTGCTTCTGGCTGCTGTTTGAGGCCTGGCAAGGGCCCATTGGGCTCTTCAGGGGGCAGTGGAACCATAGGAATGGGGTGAGGAGAAGGAAGTGGAGGCAGCTGTAAAGAGCAGTAAAAATTCTCAGTTCCGGAGAAGAGGCTGCTAGTGCTTTCCTGCCTTTATCTGTGGGTGTCCTGGGAAATCCATCTAATTCCATTCTTCCTCCCCATTTCAGAATTCCTATATCCCTCTGAATTCTCATCCGTACCATCACCCACAACGTTACCTCCTTCAGTCCTTCAGACCGAGGGGCACTGCTCTCTTTGACTTTCTAAATGACCAGCATCTCCATTCCCTCTTCCTACTTTCCCTTTGTCTCAATCTCTCCAGCTCCCCAGGCCCTTCCCAGCCTGGTCACCTCGTATTTCCCAGAGAGATCTTCATCTTCATCCTCATCCACAAAGGCGAAGGACTCTGGTCGGCCCTGGGGCGAGGAGCCCTGTTGCCCCTCCCCAGCCTGCCGCGCCTTCCCGTCGAAAGGCAGCTCTGACAGCTTCCTGGCCAGGTCCCTGGCTTCCCGCAGCCTCCGCTCAGGACACAGGTGGCGCTGCAGGAGGGCCTGTAGCTCTGACCGCTCCACGGAGCCCAGCAGGATCATTGACTCTGGGGGCGATCCAAGCTTAGCCCGAGGGCCTGCTCATTACCAGCCCCCGACCCCCCACCTCCACCCCCCTCAGCAGGGACAGAAAACCAGCGCCCATGCTTTCAATTTTTTTTTTCTCCAATTTTTACCTTTTCTTCTTAAAAACTCATTTCACAAATCTTGCATGGTTGACCTGACTCAATCCTTTTTATTTCATCATCTAGTACTTAGAGACCCAATTGATAGTACACTAATTGGTGCTAATTTGTGCTTATTTTGATATAGTCTGTTTGCAAATAGATGAACTTGGTATTAAAATAGGCTAATCAACCCTGTCTCCAAACAAGAAACATTAAAGGGCATTCATGTAGGCTGAGATGTGAATATACTTTGAAATAAGTCTACAAGGTTATTTAATTCTTTAGAGTTTGGGTCCTTAGGATATAAACAACACGCCTACTTTTTCTGAGAAGGTTGACATTCTGCAACTGTAATTAACATTTTCATTAAGCTTTAAGGCCATAAAATTGCAGCAGTGTTATTGAGATAAATCTTACCATTAAGTGTTAGTCATTATCATGGTGGCTGTACCACTGCTCCAATGAGGAGCCCCTAGTGCACAAGCCACTTAGAGGTATTGGGGATTTGGGAAAATATTAAAACTGCCCTAACTTGAGCAATTTGAATACTCTGATTATCTGAAATCAGAACTATTTTAATGGCTCCAAATGGCCTGCCACGATTCTTCTCAGTTACAGTAATTCAAACGTCAGGCAAGTATTTATTTAATATTTAGTAAAAGTCTATAAGGAGGCAGTCTGACGAAGATGGAAGTTATAGTTTCCATCCTCTAGGAATACCCAGTCTAGTGAGGAAGATCAGAAACAGACATATAAAGCACAGTAAGAAATAACACAGAGCAGGATTAAGTGCCAACGGTGGGCAGAAAGGATGGTGAATGAAGGAAGGGAAGTCTGAAGACTCAGTTTACTAAAACCGTTCACTCCTTCATATGAAAGTTTTATCTGCTTTTCCAGTTGCACATTAAATTATTGAGAACCACATAAGGGGCTGTAAGACTTACAACTGGGCCTCATTATTCATGGATTCCCTATTTGTGAATTCACCCATTTGTAACCCCAAATCAATACTCATGATGCTTCCTGTCATTCACAGACGTGCACAGAGCAGCAAAAAAAATATGGGTTGCCCCATGCACACATTCTTAGCTGAGGTTGAACAAAGTGATGCTATACCTGTGTCCCTCCCAGCCCTTATATTGCAAACAAGTGTTCTTTTCGTGGTCCATTTACTGCCACATTTCCCATATATTTTGTGTTTTTCTTTTGCTGTTTCAAATTGCCCTCAAGCATAAAGACTGTGATGTGCCTTATGGAGAAAATAAGTGAGTTATGTAAGCTTTGTCAAGACATGCGCTATCATTCTGCTGGCTGTAAATTCAATCTGAATGAATGAACAATATATAATCAATAAGGTGTCTTTAAAGAGGAACATTCACAAAACAAGTTTATGCATTGATTAGTGGAAGAGAATGGTGTGACCAAGGGCTTGCAAGAACCTAACCTTGTATGTCTTCCAGGAGCAATGGCTCAGTGCAGTATCCCTAATTCAGTGTTCATGGTGACTTTATAGAACATAACTACAATGAATAAGAGAATTGGCTGTATTTCTTTAGTTGGTTTTTAACTGTGTTGTGCCTGTGCTGCGGGTGTATTTTACTTTCCTCGGGATGATCTTCCCTAAAGAGTATAGGCTGTGTCTCCTATAGCAGACTGAATGGCCCCTACAGACAAACCCCACACCACAATGCCTCCTCCCTGACCTTTCTAGAGCCCAAGTTCAGGTTGCTAGTAATTCCAAGGTTGTCTTTCTTCCTTTCCACTGACCTTTTGAATCAACCAGTGGTAAAGTCTTGACTGTGGTGGTCTGAAGCAGGGTTTGCAACTCCCCATATGTGCAAGAAGCTGAAACAAACTTCACGTCACGTACCATGATGTCTTCAACAAAGATTGTAAATTTGCTATAGAAGGAGAAAGCAGGGGGGGTTAGCCCCACCATATGCCCGTCCCTTTGCTGGCCTTTCCATTCCTCCTGTGAGTTTACCATTTCGTCATTCACAATATTTATTAAGTACATGGGGATATAAAAATAAGTCAAAAGCAATGTTTGCGAACATTGACACTATCTGCAATCTCAACCTCAGCATCTCCCACCCCCACCACATCAAGGCTGAATTGATTCCAGCTGGTGCCCCTGACCTGAACTGGTTCCAGCCAAGGTCAGGCAAGTAAGGTAGCTTCTTGACCTGGATGATGCTGTCATAGAGGGAGGGCTGCAGGCTCTGAGCCACCATGTTGGCCAAGATAACAGCCACCATCATGGGAAGGATGTGGGCAATCTGACCCGTTAATTCGAAGCAAATCACAGCTGTGGAGACTGTGTGGGACACTGCACCCGTCAGTGCTGCTGCTCCTAGAATGAGAGACAGGAATGTACTGGTGGATTAGAGCTGCAATTCTTGGCATGTAGGGGATATGACAAGAGTGACACAGAGTGGGTCAGTGCCAACATTCCAAGATAACCATTTGTCAATAGTAGGAGCTTCACAAAGGTAGAAATTTTGTCTAATCTCTGATATGTTTGCTAGTACCTAGAACACTGTTTGCCACGTTGCCACTCACTCAACGAATAAGTGGGGGGGGGGAGTAGGGGCTAGAATGCTGGACTATTAGAAAATCATCATTTTGATCTCATTCCATAACCTTTGACAAGTTATGAAATCATTGTGTGTGCCCACATTGTCATTTCTAAAACGAAGATAGTGATGTCCTATCCATTCCTGGTTTTTGAAAGTTTGTATCATTTTTTTCAATATATTTTTTAAATTATTAATTTCAGGGAGAGGAAGAGAGAGAGGAGAGAGAGGCAGAAACATCAATGATGAGAAAGAATCATTGATTGGTTGTCTCCTGCATGCTCCCCACCAGCCCACAACTCAGGCATGTGCCCTGACCAAGAATTGAACTATGATTTCCTGGTTCATGGGTCAATGCTCAACCACTAGCCAAACTGGCCAAGCAAAAGTTTGTATCATTCTTAATTGACCAATTTAAAACCCAGTTATGGCATTCTACTTTGGACCTCGAGTTTTGAGCCAACAATTTATGGGAGAGTAAGGTCACCATATGGCAATAAAATTGGTTAGTGCTCCTGTATCTAGGGGAGCATGGCCTTATTTGTTATGGGATGTCAGTAAAAAGAAAAAGGGGGGGGGGAGGTGTAGTAATTCTGGGGATTTGTATTGGTCACTGTGTTAGACATAAGTTTTGGTTGGATGGGCTAATAGATTTAATGAAAAAACATAAGAGATTCATAGAGTATTAGGGCTATAAAATATCTCAGAAGTCACTTCTGAAGAAACTAAGGCTCAGAAAGGCAGCTAACTTGTCCATGACCATCCAGGTGACATGGGCCAGGGATGGGTCCAGAGCCCATGTTCTTTAGCTCTTAGTCATGTGGTTTTAAGTCCCATCAATACTGGCCTATCTGCAAGGTGACAGTAGTTGAGCCAGTTACCTGCATTGTTGTTCCCATGATTCTTCGGAAGAAAAAAAAAGCCCTTACCAAATATTCAGACACAATGCTAGTTACTTTTATCCCTATTGTCTTATTTAATCCCCATAATTCCTCTTTTACGTGAAGAAACTAAGTCTCATAGACATTCAATAACTGTTAATGAGAGTCAGAATCAAGGGTTGATTATTTGAGTACCAGTTGAATTAAATAGCATTAAATTAAAACCATATTGGATAGCCTGGAATGAAGATGTCATGGGAGAGTTGGAGTGTGGGCATTTGAGGGATTCAAATATTTGGTTTCAAGAGGGTGAAATGTGTCTCACCAATTACTGCATAGCCCCCAGGTAGAATCTTGTAGATAATGCCATCAAATAAGATACCATCAGGAAATATCATGGCCATGATCTCTCCTACCAGCCTTCCAAATGCAGCTCCTGGACCAGAGACAAAAGGAAAGTCCTGAGAGATTCGAGTTGCTGATCCTCTGTATTCCCTCCTCGGGTACTAAGACCAAATACAGGCCCCCAGGATTCCAGGCCTTTCCTTATTTTCCCAGTACCCTAGATTGTAGCTATCAGTACAATCCCAGGCTCCCCATCAGAACTCACCTAGCACAAACACAGGCATGAAGCCTCCGCAGGGTATGGGCATAGTGGTGGCCACGATGGACATCCAGAACTGGGGTAAAAAGAGGCATCAGGACACCCTCTCAACTCTGCCCAACACACACACACACACACACACACACACACACACACACACACTCAACCCCTTTCCCGCTATCCTGCTCCTGACTGCTTTAAGAGCCACAGAAATGCTGGGATGGCTCATTCTTCTGAAAGCTATCATGTCTGCCCCGCTTCCTCCAGAATCAAGAAACATGGAGTTGTCAGGCTAAGAAATCAGAACACTATAAGGAAGTTCCTCCAGATGGTTTACCTCAAACCCTTCTATTTGGAGTGACTATGTTTGCCTTTATGCAACATAGAACAAGAAGTGGGACCTCAGAGGTTCTCTGTCACTGCCCCCAAAGGGCCCTAGCCCACTGCAGCCTCTTTGATTTGAACAGTCACTTCAGTAGAAGAGCATGAAACTCTTGAAGCTGAAAGGTATCTTTTCCGAGTCAAATTATGTTTCTGAAAAAGATCCCCAGTTGGAAATGGCAGACACCTTAAAGTCTTAGTGACTTACTGTGTGACTAATTGAGCTTTAATGTAGTTATTTACAAAGCCATTTATATGGTGAACCTCACAGGGGAAACTGGAGCAACTGTCCTGTCTGAGCCATTTCCTGTGACATCAAATGACTTTAAACAAAGGATCAAAAAAATTGGATCCCGCCCTAGCCATACAGGAAGGGCACCTTGAGAAAGCCAGGTGAGTCAGCCAGTGTAATAGAAAGGATCTTCAAAGCCCATTTTGTCAGGTAGTATGCCAATTGCAACTGGGATAATTTTAGAAAAAGCAATATATGCATTTTGTGGCAAAGAATACGAAGAATTGAGAAAGAGAGTGGAAAAAGGAGAAGTGCTTGAACTTTAATGAGACATAGTATATCAATTAATTAATAGATTTACATATCACTTCAAAGTAAGCAAGCCAATCTTGGAAAAAGGGTCTCCAACTAACTTGGTGAAAGATGGTAGCAGCAAAAGATCAGAACAAATTGCCAGGATCAAAATATTTACAATTCAAAAACTGCACCAATTGCATTGTATACTAATGAGAAGTAATTTCTCAATTTCCTGAACCTTAGAAAGAATTCCCTTGAGCCAGGGCTGACCTCAAGAGCACGTGACAAAGGCTCTGAGCAGGTTTTATCCCAGAAACTCTGGAATGAGGCAAAACACATTGTTCTTCACGTCAGAATATCTGTTTTTAAAAGTTGAAAAGGAAAAGTTGAATACACAAAGAGAATATAGACTGAGAAGTCCTTGAGTGTATCGTTATCTTTGCTTTCTCTCTGTACTGGCATAGTGCTCAGAATATGTAGGGAGGATGTAGTAGATAGGTAGGTGAGTAGGTGAGTAGGTGAGTAGGAAGGAAGGAAAAAATGAAAGAAACAAGAGAGCTTGGTCAAATAGTATTCATGCAAAACAGAAAACACTTCTGACAGCTAATATTTGCTAAAATACCCAACAGTATTCATGGGAAGTGTGAGATAAACTACAGGTGATCAGATGTAACTGGAGGCCACCATTTTCGACTTTCTGGAAGCAGAGTTCTAGGCAACTTGCAGTTTAAGCTTCTTAAGTGCCTCTGACCCATGCTAGTTTGAGACCCCTTGAACTATTCTCTATCATATATTTGGAATAAGTACGTAAGGGATTTTGCAAAGCCATAGGGATTTGTAGGCTCAGGGCAATCTGAAAGCTTCAGTATTACAAATAATAGGTGGCTGGCAGGTCTGATTTCAGAGGATGAACTTTAGATTAGCCTCCAAGATCTGAGGAAGAACATAAAGGACATAGGAGTATCAACTCCTATAGCATGAAGAATAGCACATGAGACTGGCCAAAATTTTGAGCTATTAGCACATGAAAGGGAAGGTCAGGATGCAATGCGAGTGATTGGAACACAATTAACTCCCAAGATTTTAAATTCTAGGGAGATAGGAAACTAGAGAGCCAAGATCACAGATTCTACTTTATTTAGACCCTTCACAAGAAGGCAAAAAAGAATTCTACGGAGCCTCAGACTGTGCTGAGAACTTTGTGACACTCGGTAATCATGTTAGACTTATTGAAAGGGAAACTGAGAAGTTGTAATTATATTTCACACTCATTGTGAAACCTCCTGACTTACAACATGATGATACTTCCCATGTCTTAAGACTGAGGAAGATGGAGGTACCTTTCCTCAACGTTATAAAAGATCTGAACGGAGACTTTTATCAGCCTGCACTTATGCAGCCAGAAGACCATATGAATTTTAAATCATACTGTGGGAAAACAGTTCTAGTCACTGTTATATTTTGATTCAGCTATGTAGCCAATTGCCCACACTGTGGAAAAAATAAAGGTATGTTTATGTGTCCAATGATAGGACAGTGAAAAATAGTGATAACTAAATAATATGGATTTATAGCCATGATGATTTTATGTTTATAGATATTATAGAAAATAATAGGCCTATTGCAAATTGTTGGGCTTGAAATATAGCCCAGAAAGTGTGTGAATTCCTTGTCCCGATGTACTAGTGATATAAACATTTTCAAGGATGTAATTCAGTGAAAAATTAATAGTAGTGACATATAGTTGAGTTTTTCTATGTCATCCAGTAAATTTCTCAGAATAAATTTTAATTGGTGAAGTGGTAGGTATCCAGATACATACTTGGGAATCCTGGGAGGTGAAGTGAGGTGTGGGGGAAATGCTGAAAAATATACATTATCTTGTTTCTCTAAAATATTACAAAAGCTTGACTCTTTAAAAGACACATGTCCCCAACTTTACCACATAGCTCAGTCTAGAGGAATCCCAGAAATCACAATTATTATCATTGAATAATAAATTCTGAAACGCCATCAAAACTTGGACTTGGTTACAGCAGATGGGTTTGTATACTCAACAACAATTACAGGAAGTTGAGATTATAAATTAGAGAAAATGAAGTCTATAAAGAAAGCCCCTCCCACCCCCTCAAAAAAAAAAATCCTTAACAAGATACTGTGAACTGCTTTATGATAAAAATATCAAATATTTTGAAGGAAGAAACGAAAATTTAAAGAAGCAGGTAGGCAAAATGTGGAAGCTATAGACCCAGTTAACCCACGTAGAGTGAAGTAGGGAAAAACATACACAATCACAGCTTCTAGAAACCCACAGCAAATCCTGAGAATATAAGTTACAAAGTTGGAACCTGGTATGTCAAAGTGCCTGGTATCTCTAAATCATCGACAAGTGCATTAAATGAGCAACAACAAACAAAGAAAAAACTAAAAAAAATTTTTTTCAAGCATAAGATTTGCCAAAGATCAGCAATCACCTACCTGGCACATAGAAGGTATACAACATTTCTTGAGTAAATGAGTAAGTGAACTCACTATAACTATTACAATATAAAAAATATTTAGTGACTCATATCCTGGTGAAATATAGATTCATACCAAGTATCATGAATAAGTTAATAGCAGAATATTCAAAAGCATGAAAGCTCAGTGCGGATAGACTTTTAAATGAGAGCCGTAATATACAGAGGAAAATGTTGGATTATTTAGGAAAGACATACTATTAGTAATAAGGCAATCATCAAAAAAGAAAACATATGCAATCGACAATAGCAACAGATGTCACAACCAGGGGTGGAAATTAAAATATCTTTATATAAGGTAATAATTGAGAAATTTATAAATACATCATCCTTGACAGGCAGATATGAAAAAGAATTGACATAAAAAGAATCAGCTTTTATTCCTAACTGGAGTTCGAAGAAAGTGGGTTGAGAATGGCAAAGCCCTCACAGCCTCACTACCTAACAGAGAATAATAACATTTATAAAAATTGCTTATAGTCATTAATAAAATTGATTGAAATATTTTATCTCTTTTGCAAGTCTAGAAAACAGATCACCCAGTAGACTGGGGGGAAATGAATATGTAAATCAACTAGAAATGGATAATCGATAAAAGGAGAATGAAGTACCTAATTATCTAGTATGTGGGGGGCTTTCGTTCATTTACATGAGGTTTTTATAGTTATCTATTTTGCTGAACTCTCTCTTGCTCTTGTTTATTCGGCTGCTGTGATGTCTTAATAATTTAGTGAGTGGAACCTTTGGAAAAGTTATAACAATTATGGTAAAATCACTAAGTTGACATGAATGGAACAATTAACCTAGATCATTGTTCTAGGTTCACCTGCAAAAATGAGCAACTCGTGCTATGCTTTCCAAGCTAATTCTTTTTAAGTTGGATGAACACCAGATGCAGTTTCACCTTTTCTTACCCTATGCAAACCCTGGATTCCTAGGCTGAAAAGAAACAGAAGCTTAGGGAGTCAGGGGTGGAGGGAGAGGTACCTTCATGATAAAGAACAGGAAAACAATGATGACAACGTTGACCTGTGAGTGGATCCACACAGCTGACCGGCCCAGGCTTTCAGGGTCACCCACGTGTTTTACCCACGTATTGTTGTCAAATAGGGTACTGATTGCTTCACGAGGCATCAACTGTAAAAGTGGGAGCAAAAGGGGGTAGTTCTCCAGGGATGCTCGGTCCTTCCTCTTTTAGGAGAACTGACTTCCTGTCTTACTTTTCAAGGGTCCCTTCTGCTCTTCTCTCATGGATAGATTTTATCCTTGGCCAAAAGTCCATATGCTCAGAAGCCTGAGGGACATCTGTGTTGTTTCCCTTTTTCCACATGGCCCAGTCTTGGCTTAGTCCCTACCATAAGCTCAGTGACCTGACTCCACCCTCAGACTCCCTGGCAGCTGACCTCTCCAGCCATGAATTGACCCATTCCTGGTGGAAACGTGCATGAGGCGATGACAAAGGTGACAATTCCAGGGTACAGCAGGCGGCTGAAAAAGAAACAGAATGAATGGTCCCCTGAATTTAGTCAACCCATAGTGGATGCTAACCTGAATTCTGAGGAGCTGAAGTTTTCTGTGGTCTCCTGTAGTCTCAGTTCTTTAAACAGAGTATCTTTCCACCAAAATACCATTTTTAAAGGGGAAACCACACCAGTCACCTCCTATATATAGTATCAGGGCTTCTGCATTTTATCACAAGCCACCAAAAGGCATTCAACAGCTTCCACATAGATTTAAAAAGGAGAACTCATGGAGAAACCAGAAAGTAAGTGGGAAGGATTGAGTAAGGGCAGTGACTCACTGCTTAGCAAGAAACTGGCTGAGGGCCTTGTGCTTTCGGATACCGAGCATGACTTGGCGATGCAGATACACAAATACAGCTCCCAGGAACCCACAGCAAATCCTGAGGGTGTAAATTATACAGAAGTGAAGTCCCCATCCCTAAGACCTACCAAACACCAGGCATCTGCCTTCCCTTTCTACCCACCTCTCCCCAGTAATGTATGATTCTCCCATGTGTGCTCCACCTTCTTCCCAGCGTGGGTCCCTTCTAATCCTAAGATATACCCACTCCCATCTCACCACTCCCCGAGAAGGTGACCCCACTGACCCAATGACAGCAAAAGCTGGAAGTTCCTGCAGGTCAAAGGGGAAATCCATTCGGAAATTGGTTCTGAAGAGAGCAGTGATGGTATCTAAAGGATGAAAGGCCGGGATTATGGTGGGAGTGTCACAAAAACCCACTGAGAGGGAACCAAAAGTCATCAGCTTTAAGGATCAACTCCTTCTTCCTCCAAGCCTAACATCTACTCTTCTATTTAACTGCTTTTTTCTATGCACAACCAGTACTCCCCTGTTCCTTGACCTATACCCTTGGGTCTCAGTCCCACTTCCCAAATAAAGCCATCCATTTCTTTCTGCACTGCCTCATGGAGCTTCCCTCCATGCCTCATTACAAGCCTCCCTGTTCAGGTGCCCCCGCCCCAGGGCCCCATTACCAGCATCCTTGTTCCACACGGCCAGCACACGGAAAACAAAGGCACTGAACGTGGCTGCAAAGAACCCTCGCCAGTAGTTGTGCACAGCAAAGTAGGTAGAAGTGACCTCGATGCTGAACAACACTCCTGTAGGGACACGAATGTAGCAGGGTCAGGTGCAGGCAAGTGTGAAAGGCTCTCTCCCACGCTCCCACCCTGTGGACCTATTGGAGTCCGTGTTTAATCTTTTTCTCTTGGAGTCCATGCTCCAAACCATATACCTAGTCACGATAGCAGCATTGTGTAGGCCAGGGTTGTGGTTCAATAAGATATAGAGAGGACAACATATGAGGATTGAGTGGTCATGCTTTCTCCATCTCTTAGAAAGTAGGGTTGAGTGAGATTCTCAACATCAGATATCCACAAGGATTTAAAGGTCACTAAAATTTTCTGCAGAAAAGTCATGAGAGAGAAGGAAGGAAGAAAAAGGACAGGAGAGAATAGGATGGGTGGAATTTCAGGATACTGAGTGAAGGAATGGGGAATCTGGGGCAGACTGAGCTTTGCCAAGCACCCTTTTGCCCCTGCTCCTCAAATCACACCAGGTTAGGGCAGCTGCCTTCTTTCCCTAAAAGGAGGATTCGACACAGTAGAGCATCAGGTGGAGAAAGTCTCTCTCCTTTACCAGTAACAGAACCACAGTCAGCTTTGATTTGCCTGGGTATAAACTCTCCGACTTATGAATATTTTACAACCATTTACTGAAATCCTAGGCTAGATTTTCTTTCCCACGATGAGGTTCTGGGACACTTCCTCTAACCGTCTGTCACTTTATCCTCAGGAATGAGAACTAATTTTAATATTAGCCTGAGCCAAACAGAAAATGTGGTAGGAAACAAGGGAGTAAAAACACAAACAGCCTCTGGAAGTGCTCTGATCGCTTCAGTTCTGCAACATCGCTCTCTTCTCTCACCCTGGATGCTCTTCTTGTTTCTCCTCTGCCTCCCTTGCCTCTGTCCAATCCAAGGCTTTGGCCTTGGTCTCCCAATTCTTGTTACTCACAGATGCACTTTGTCTCTCAAGTTCATTTATGCCCATAGATTTAACCAATACTTATAAGCTACTGATTAACAAAACTATGGTTTTAGCCCAGTTCGTGAACTTCAGACATACCAATCCAGCCGCCTATTTGGTATCACTTGGATATGCCACAGGAACTTTAAATTCCACATATGCGAAGTGAAAATTATCAACTCCCCACACCTGTTTACTTCATATATTCCCTAACTTGGTTACTACCACTAGCCACTACTACAAATATCCTTACTATAAACTTGAGAGCCTAGATTCCTCCTTCTGTCTTATCCTTCATATCCTCACATAAAATCAATCACCAGGTTTCAGCAATTTTACTTTCTATCGCCCATATATATCATCCTCATCTCTGTCTCTTCTGCCTCTGTCCAGTTCAGTCTCTTGTCATCTGGCATCATGACAGTGACAGTAGTCTTCTTGTTCATCTTGGATTTAATCTGTTAATCCACAAGCCAGTTCTATCCTGCACACACCTGTCAATGGGATTGGATCACCCTGTAAAACTGGCCATGGCACCTCCTTGTTCAAAATTCTTCAAGGGCTTCCCTTCTCTGTGAAAGCATTTCCCAAAGTCAGGTGCATGAGATGCTATGAGGCCCTTGAGAAGGTCCTTGCAAAATGGATTCCGTGGGGTGCCAGGTGGGAGTGGGGGCTAGTAAAAATAAAGGCATATGTTATTTTATTCAACAAGAGTGTACTGCCCAGCTGGTGTGGCTCAGTGTTTGAGTGCCGACCTATGAACCAAGAGGTCATAGTTCAATTCCTGGTCAGGGCACTTGCCTGGGTTGTGAGCTTGATCCCCAGTGGGAGGTGCAGGAGGCAGCTGATCAATGATTCTCTCTCATCACTGATGTTTCTAACTCTCTCTCCCTCTCCCTTCCTCTCTGAAATCAATAAAAAATATTTTAAAAAATAAAGAAGTTTTTAAAAAGTAAATTTAAAAAATAGATTCTGTGAGAAATGCTGCACTTGAGCCACATTTTGTATATCTACACTGCATGTCAGCATATCAAACATTCTGGTAACTTTTCCAGTTTAAAAAACACAGGATTTTCCAACTTATTTGACCTCAGAATCCCTTTTACACATTCCATCTATTAACACCATGAATACTGTGTTCTGTAAAAACTTATTTGGGCAAATTCTAGCCTAGAGAATAAATAAAATTTACTTTCTTATGCAAGGCTTATGAGGACCTCATGAGTTAGGCCCCTTTTACCTGCCCAGATTAATTTCCTGTTATTTCTCCCCTATATCTTCTAGCAATACTCTTCGAAGGTCATTATAGCCCCCAGAGTTTTAATGTTGTTTCTTCTGCCCAGAATACCCTGTTTTGACAGTCTTCCCTAAGTGTCAGATCAAACACCATCTCTTGTAAAGCTCAATTGACAAGTCCCCACCCCCCACCCAGGCAGCTTAGCAGAAGGTTCCCATTGCACTTGCCCAGGCTGCCATGGAGACACTTTCTGTGAGTGATGGTCTCCTTGCCTGCCTGTCTGCCCTTTCAAGGTGAGCTCCTTGAGAGCAAAGGGTCCATCACAGTGCCCAGAGGGCAGCATGAGCACATGTAACAGAAGCAAAAAGATGTTTGTCATTTGGTAGAATGCTGAAGTCTATGTCTTTCATCAGTGTAAGTCTGCAAGAAATTAACAGTTGACTAAATAGTGAATAAATGATCTTAATAGTAATTTTTTCTTTCAGAGTTAGTCTATAGTCATAAAATGAAATCAGTCAAGTAATGTTACCTGCAAATCCATGTAATATTTGCCACTTTGTACAAACATTCTAAAAATTACATCTTCATGGTGCTGGGAAAACTGGAAAGCCACTTGCAAACAAACGAAACTGGGTTACAGTTTATCCCCATGTACAAAAAATAATTCAAAATGGATCAAAGACCTAAATATAAGAGCCGAAACAATAAGTTACATAGAAGAAAATATAGGTACCAAACCTATGGACCTTGGTCATAGAGAATATTTTATGAACTTGACCCCAAAGGCAAGGAAAGTAAAGGCAAAAATAAATGCATAGGACTATATAAAACTAAAAAGCTCTGCACAGCAAAAGAAACTGACAACAAAATAAAAAGGCAGCCAACCAGATGGGAGATATTTGCAAACAGTAGCTCCAACAAAGGTTTAATTTCCAAAATATATAAAGAACTCATAAAATTCAATACTAAACAAACAAACAACCCAATCAAAAAGTGGGCAGAATAACTGAAAACACACCTCTTCCAAGATGACATACGAACAGCCAATAGATATATGGAAAGATGTTTGACCTCACTGGCAATTAGGGAAATGCAAACCAAACTACAATGAGATACCACCTCATACCTGTTAGAGTGGCCATTATCAACAAAACAAGAAATACCGTAACAAGTGTTGGAAAGATTGTAGAAAAAAGGGAACCCGCATCCACTGCTGGTGGAAATGTAGACTGGTACAACCACTATGAAAAGCAGTCTGGCGATACCTCAAAAAATTGAGAATAGAGCCATCATATGATCCTCTCCTGGGTATATATCCGAAACCTCAAAATAATCTGTAGTTATAATAGGGTAATATGCAAATTGTACAGGACGCCATCACGGAATGACTGAACAGCAGGAGAGTGGGGCAGCCAGCTATGTGCAGCAGAGAGAGCCACGAGCAGCAGTGGGTGGGGCGACCAGCTAAGGCAAGCAGCAGCGAGCTACTCACCCATGGATTCGTGTGTGGGGCCACTAGTGTATCCATAAAGATATACGCACCCCTATGTTCATTGCAGCATTATTTATAGTGGCCAAGACATGGAAACAACCAAAGTGTCCCACAATAGAGGACTGGATAAAGACAATGTGGTACATATAACAATGGAATACTACTCAGCCATAAGAAAGGATGAAATATTGCCATTTGCAATGACATGTATAGATCTTGAGAACATTATGCTAAGTGAAATAAATCAGTCCAGAAAAGCTAAGAACCATATGATTTCACTCATATGTGGGATATAAAACTGAAACTCATTAATATACACAGCAGTGGGGTGGTTGCCAGAGGGAAGGGGTAGTGGGTGAAGGAGGTCTCAATATGTGGTGACAAAAGAAGATTTGACTTTGGGTGGTGGGCAGACAGTGCAATATACTGATCTTGTAACATAGAAATCCACACCTGTAACCTATATGTTCATGTTGACGAAAGTCACCCCAATCAATTTAACTAAAAATAAATAAAAACGGCATCTTCGTTTTTCAATGCCTAACATTTTCTTGTGTCAAGAGCCACATTTTGTTTGTCTCTGTGGGCTTCAGAGCCATGTTTTATCTGTAACTTTCCTGTGCTCTTTCCCATACTCTACACAAGGCCAACACAAACCTTCCTCCTTCATCCCAGAAATTCCAATTTTATGCAGAAAAGTCAGGTTCTTTTCACTTTAAAAGAATCTAATTTAAAACATGGTTTTACCTGTCTAAAAATGTTCCTTAGATCTTTTGGATTTGTGAGGTGAAAGAGTAAATAGAAGTGAAAGTGCGTATAAACATTAAGTGTGAAATTCAACGTGTGTAGAAATTCTAGCACACTACCCTCCATGGATGGGGACCAGTGACTCTAATGTCAAGAGCTGACAACAGAAGGGCAAGCGGGTTGCCAGCTGCAGCATTTGCTGACCTCACCTCCTAACGCTGTGTGGCGTGGCATACACGGGCACAGTGTCAGGACAAGGGAACATGATACATTTTCATGAACTCTGAGCGCTTATCCATATATTATCCCCAGGCCAAGCCACTTTAGCTACCTCCTCCACAAAAGGACTGATCACATTCTCATAATTAAAAAGATCCTTTTAACAGCATTTAGGGAGCATATGCTATTCCTATAATTCTGTTTTTCCAATTGTCAACTCGGTGTCCTTTCTGTCATTTGATGAATCCAATGACTGGTTGAAATAATCCCTGTTCTTGTGGGTCTGGTTACAACGAACATTGACGAGTAAATAAACACATACAACTGCTTTCTCTGACCATGCCTGCTTGTTAGTCATCCAGGACAACGAAAGTAACCTGTTCTCTCCTCTCTAATCTCAGTCTCGTGCAGCTTTTGGCAGAAATACACGTAAAGTGCTTAGAATGTTGCCTGCACGCAGTAAATGCTCACTGAAAGTTAGCTGTTTTTGTCACACCCTGGTTTTAACTGGCAATACTCATTCTTGGGGATGCTGACAGCTGCTTGGGGGGCAAGGTCAGACAAGTGACTGGTGTAGGAGGGGTAAATCACTTGCCTCCAAGTGGGGTCCCAAAGCAACAGCCGACTCCCACAGCACAGCCCACCGTCAGCATATCAGTATAATAGTATGGCTGCTACTAGGGAGAGACAGACCAAGAGAAAAACGGGAGGGGTGAGGAACAGGGGCAGAGAGAGGAAAGGAGAACAAACAAGGGTGAGGAATAAGGCAAAAGGAAAGGCTTGAGTCACAGGGAATCATAGTGGTCCCATTGCCTCTGCAATTCCCAAGCCAAGACAGGAAGTGACCTCATAGTGCAAGGCCAAACACAGAAAATGAAATAAAAGTTAGGTAAATATATGGTGGGCAGGCAAGCCAGTAGATGATCACCAGAGTGAGGCAGGAAGAGGGGACAATCAGGGAGAGGAGTGTCAGTAGCAAGAGAGAGGGGAAAGGACTTCAGACAAACAGCACTACCAATCCAGCCTGCGTGAAACAGCTGTCGGCCTCAAAAGAACATGCAATTCTTTGGCAGAAAAGTGTGGGTGTCTAAAGACCAGGGGCTGAAGGCCCACCCACCAGTCCCTCCAGTGAGCACCCCCTTCCACCCCAAAGCTGTGGCAGCCACCCAGACCCCCCTTCCAAGTCATGCTCAGGAAATGGGTGGGAGGAAGTGGGACTTGCCTCCGACAGGGGCTGCAAAGCAGCATCCCACGCCCACTGCGCAGGCCGACACCACGAGGTCAAGCTGCCCAGGCACGGTCTGCAACAGAGAAGCACGCGGGACCAGGAGGGCAGAGGGCTGAGGTAAGGGGGCAGTGTAAGAGAGATGGGGTGGGGAACCAGGATGAGGAAGGGACAGGGTAGCACAGGAGGAAATCTGGGAGGGGAGCTGACATGGGGCAGGGGTATGGACTGGCAGGTTAACAGAGGAGCGAGCCATGTGCAGGCTCCAATGCAGGGGTGCAGAGCAAGAAGGAGGGGACATTACTGCACAGACACAGGCTGAACAGAGGCGTCAGGTGGCGAGGACAGGCGGCGTATGTGTATGTGGAGAACAGGGGAGCATGGATTAGCGCCATGCCCTGTTTTAGCATCCAGGCCAGCCCGGAGCAAAGGCAGCCCTCCTGACACCCTGAACACACACATCCCCACTTCATTTGACTTTCTCCACCTTACCTCATACACCCCAGAGAACACAGACATAAACTTGCTGAGGACAGCGGCACAGATGCTGGCAATATGAACAAAAGGGCCCTGGGAGAGAGACGAGGGGGGAGCGGGTCAGGAGCAGGGACCCAGATGGGAGGCGTCGTGTCATCCCAGCACTAACATTTATTGCTCCAGGCACTGTACTATGTGCTGGAAACATGTGAGTAACACAGAAGTTCCCTCATGGAGCTTCATCCCAGAGAGAAAGGGAGACGATACACCAGCATTTTATTAAAGCAGGAACTTCTAAGGTCTAGGAAGAAATTGAGGGAGGGCAAGACGGGACAGATGAGGTGGGATGGGGGGCATCCAGAGAAGGTGCTCAGGGATGGTCACCAATGAGTAGTGCCTTATTGAAATGAGGGTGTGCGTCACGTGGGCGCCAGAAGGAAGAGTGTTCCAGGCCGAGGGCACAACAAGTGCAGGAGCCCTGAGAGGGGAATACGCTTACAAGGGTGAAGGGCAGTACGTGAGCAGAAACCTGGGAGGACCGAAGAGGGGTAGCAAGGCCAGGGTCCCCACGGGCCTTCGAGGCCCGGTGAGAACTTTGGGTTTTATTTTAAGAATGGAAAGGCATTAGAAGTTCTTGAGCAGAGGTCACACATTCCTGATTCCACTTTGAAAAGATGACTCTGGCTGCGGCAGGACAAGAATGCCCAGGAGCATAACCTTGAAGAAAGCACAGCCTCTCTCCAGGTCTCAGTTTCCGCATATTAAAACAAGGGCATTGGTCTGGAGTGTCCCTAAGGCAGAGGTCTGCAACTGAAGAAGACCCCCACAAGGGGACATTTGGCAATGTCTAGAGACATTCTGGTTGTCACAACTGGGGGTGCTATTGGCACCGAGGGGATAAAGCCATGGATGCTGCTGAATATCCTATCATGCCTAATACACCCCTTCTTCCCCCCAGAACCAATATTATCCAAATGCCAACAGAGCCCACGTTGGGAGACTGCTCTGAGGCCCTCCCAGCTCTGACACTTCTGTTATTCTGCCCCAGGAGGAGGACCTTCCCATGATTCTCTCCTCTTCCCCCCATTCCCCTTGTTCCCTTGACTCTGACTCTTGTCCCCGTGCCCATGCCCATGTCTGTTCCCAGAGCCACCATCTGCCCAGCTCACACCTCAGGGACTGCCACCTACCTCCTTCCCCACAGGAATGCCACTGCCCAGCCCTGCAGTCAGAGCCACAACCTTGGCCACAAAGGCCTTGAGGGTGAGATATTCCTTCAGGATAACCCCACGAAGAATTGTCTTCATCTCAGGGATCCCAGAGCCTAAAAGGGTTGCAAAATGATTGTGTGCAGGTTCAAGCTGGAGGTTCAAAGGAAGATGAACATCCAGACAGTGGACATGGAGATGGGGGTGGGGAAGGGAGAGGGCTGTGCTGGGGAGGACAGTGACAAAGCAGGGCAAGGGCTGTCAATAGGGCCGGATGAGGGAGGGAGAGGATGGAAGGGTCAACAGGAAGGACAATGCTTTTTTACTGATGATCTGACGTGGGAGGGTCCAAAGGGACGTTCTCACCAACAGCCTGCGGAGAGATGAGGTGGCAGAAGTGGGCGCTGAAGAGGATGAGGATAAGTGGGAAGGACACCCACACCAGGAACTGTAGAGGCAGGCTGGGCTGCACCTGTGAGTAGGTCCACTTGTAGACTGCGGAGACATGCGCTGGGCTCAGTCCTGCGTGGATGGGAGGACACCACCCCCCGCCTCCACCCCACCCTCTGCCACACAGGTCAGCATGCTAGGAGCATCATCTCACCGGTCTACCCCAGTGAATCTCGCGAGATGGTATTATTCTCATTGGATGTGTGAGTGGGAGACCTGAGTTGCTGGAGATGCCCTGTCCCTTCCAGTTCCCACCACTAGTAGGAGGTGGAGCCCTTGCTGCAAACCACACTGGAGCTGGGACTGCAGTCCAGCCACCCCGGTTTGCCAGGAACTGAGGTGCTCCTGGGTCCTAGGATGTTTGGTGCTCAAATCAGGGAAAATCCTGGGAAAACTGGGGTGAGTATTAGAGGGACACCTACTGCTTGGCTGTGGCAGGTGGCAGGGACAGGAGACATGGACCTGGGTTTGGTCTGGTCTTGTTCTGGGCCTGATCTCCTCTGTGCAATGTTCCCCTCCCAAAACACACCCCCAGCTTATCCTCGGTAGAAACTCTAGACAGAGTCAGGGGATGGGGAGAGGCCGAGGGGACAGGGCCAGGTGAAACCTACCCTGGAGGGTTTTGGCACTAACATAATCCATGCTCCAGCTGACCAGAGCCATAAGCAGTCCCAGAAGCACCAGAAAGATCCAGTCTTCCCCTAACTTCCTTCTCACCACACGTCCCAGGCGGTAGATACAATCTATAAGAGAAAGGGGTAAAGAGCGGTCACCAGTCGCTGCTCAGACCTACGACTGAGGGCTGGAGGGGATGTCTCATCTTACCACTCATGCACCCGAGTTTCTCTTCACTTCTCTTCCAGGTGCTGCCTGGCCCCTTCCAAAGGCACTAGAGTTCAGTTCCCTAGTGGATTCTTAAATTTCTTTCTAAAACTCATTTCTTGGGGCTGAGCAGGAGGGAAAGTGGGGAACAAGGCGAGTGAGAAAGAAGTGGGGAGAGCTGCCTCTCTTTAATACTGAGAGGAGGGCTTTGAGGTGTCTGTGAGGAGTGGGCGGGGCGATATATGTAATGGGATGTCCCAGTTATTCTCCTAAGCCCTGCCCCCCTCTATCCCAGATCACTTTATTCTGCAGTCCCATCACCTTGGCATTTAGAATAGTGGTCCTCATCTGTGCTGTCCATGGTGGCACTGGAGCCCGTCTTCCTGGGCATCCCCATGCCCTGCTCCTTGTCTGAGAATTGCTCCTTGTGATGGCCATAAATCTGGACAGAGGGAGAATGGGAATGCCTGTCTTGCAGAAAAGTCAAAAGGAATAGACAGAGAGAAGCACATAGACCCACAGAAATACACAGACAACCTTTTAATATCCTAGGTGTTGAGGGCCTCAGGCAGCGCCGTTTTGTGGTCCTCCTGCCCTCAGCTAGCTACTCTCCATTCATACATGTCCCTCTCTCCATCGGTGCCCATCTTGGTCCATGGCAACCTTCATCAAGGAGGCCAATTTCTACTCTGAGTAGAGTTAGAACTGTGCATCTGTCAATTAAAAGTTTTCTGTCACTCTGCTTACTGTATCTCAGCCTATCTCTCTAATATCCCCAGACCCCCCTACCCTGACTTCTCTCCTGGAATCCTGACATAATGGGATGAGGACAGACCAGCAGGCGACTTTTGGCTGTACTGTGCCTTGGTGTGTCTAGCCTTACTGGAGGTCTCTGAGATGCCTGGCCAAGCGTAGAGAAAGCCCATCCCTTACACCCTGGACTCGTGCGCACCAACAGGAACAAGTCCTGAGAAGGCAAGTCAATTCACTTCTTGTCAGAGCAAGGTAATTAGATGCTCCCCTCAAATGTGAAGAGGACAGAGCAGCACCCCTCAGATCTGGCAGCCCTCCACTCTTATCCCAGGTGGCCTGGCCGCCCCACTGCACTAACTCCCTGCTCTGGGGCCAGGGTCAGGCCAGGCCATGTTGCTGGTTCTGAGACAGCCTGAGTGGAAGAGATCTGATTTCACAATCTGAGCAGTGGAGTCGGAGCTGGAGTAGTGGGCAGGCACACACTGCTTCCCCTGCTCATGGCCGTTCTGTCTTCTGGAATGAGGTTAGTGGTAAGGGAGATAGTGCTTCTGTCCACGCCCCACCCAGGACACAGCAAGACACTACCTTCCAATGGCACTCAACACACACCCTTCCACAGGCTGTCTCACTCCCTTGGGTCTCAGACTGGTGGAGATGAGAAAGAGGGGTGCTCTATACCAGAACTGGGGAACACCGAAGGAGCCAGATCAGTGCTGCCTGGTTCAGGGCTAAGTATCATAGCAGAGCAGGGCTGGGGAGGGAAGGGAGGCATCCAATCTGAAAGGGGGTGGTGGCATCTAGGCTTGGTTAGCAAGAATGCCTGTGTGTGTGTTTGTGTGTGTGTGATCTGTGTGTGTGTGTTTGGGGGGTGGGGGAGATACTGCATGTTGGTGAGGGTGTGAGGGAGCTCACACATGCAGTGGCATGGACTCCTCGGCCACTTGTGTAGCTTATGTAAGCATGATCTCCTCATGCATGTGTGGCTTTGCTGTCCCCATAGGATTCAAGAGATTCTAGGAAAGGTCATATAAAAGGACTTGTGTCTACCGAGCTAGGTCCAGCCCTCTGCAGGATCGCCATATTTTGAATATACTGCCATATACTTTTTAAGTTAAAAAAAATAGCACTGCTCCTTCTTTTCACCCAATCGCTAATTTCCCTCAGTCCATCACACCACCAACCCGCCACCCTGCCCCTTAGGGCTTTACCTGTGTGGGGTGGGCGTTGGGACGGGAGCCTGCATCCCTCCAGGGCCTGTGCTGGAGGCCCCCATTCTCCGAGGGCAGCCCGTAGCTGGTGCAGTGTTCGAAGGGCATGTACTGGTACTGGGGGGCACTACCCCACCAGCTTTGCTCACGTCCACGCCGCTGGGACTCAGATGGCTTCATGCTCCCTCCCCCCCACCAGGCCTTGGCCTGCTTGCCCCCTCCAACCCCTGGTACAGCTCCTTAAGCCTGTCCTCTTGCCTGTCCCCAAGGCGTCTGGGGCAGCATGCCCACCCCCAGCTATTTATAGCCATCTCTCCATCACATGACCCCCCACTGCCACATCTGATCTGCCTGGGGTCGAAGCAGGTGTGAGCAGTGTGGGGGAGGGGCTAGGGTGAGAACCTGAGGGACAACCCTGCAGGGAATTCCCTCAGCAGGGCAGCAGCACTGTCCCCCTCCTTAGTCACCAGGAGGCTCCAGCCCCAAGCCACTGGTCCCTCTATAAATATCGCCCACACCAGGATGGAAAACGGCTCAGCCTGCTCTCCAACCTGTGTGCGTCCATAGCGTGTTAAACCTACACCATCCAGTGCCATCCTCTCTTCTCCAGCATCTGGAAGACCAGGCTGCGGTGCTGGACATGGACAGAGTGATTTCAAGGTCTGGAAACACTGGAGAGGAACTCACCTGGGGGAGTAAGTGATGCTTCTCTCCCATCTTTCCCTGTTGAGCTGTCCCCTGTTCTGTATCTTCCCAAGGTTTAGTCCTCATCTGTCAGACCACTCTCCCAACCCATCAGTGTTCAATTTTCTCCTCCTGGTTTGCCTTTCTGTCTGCCAGGGGCCGCTAATAATGCTTTGGTGCCATCCCTTGACCCCACCTTATCTGTCACTCACTGGGTGTGGGGCACTGTGGGAAACAGAGTGATAGCCTTGGCTTCTGGCATTTCTACCACTTCCCAGACTGAGAAGTGTCAGTGCACAAGCATCATGGATTTATGGGGAGGGACTCCGCTTCCATGTGGACTGAGGGGTGCCCGCCTGTCTATCCAAGGGGATAGATAACAGGGGGAAGTGGGCCAGGGGCAGGGGGATGCAGAGGAGGGAAGGGAGTATTTCTCATGAGAACCCACAAATATAAATGATGATGGGGAAGTACTCTGCTATTCTTCCCTTTTTCAGGTCAATAAATTATTTGGGGCCAAGGACAAACTATTCTATCTGCCATCACTCTTTTTTTTTTTTTTTTTTTGCCAGTTTTCCTGGGACATTCTTTCTCCTGTGAACTCCTTACTATAGAAGAAAATTATAAACATAAGTCAATGCGTAGTTTAGGATCCATCACCAAGTGAGACCTGTGCTAGGAAAGTCCAAGTTCAGGCATGATAGAGAGGGACACTAAACATCTAGTCTACAAGTAAATTTGGATCTAGGCTGAATGGATCTGTCCAAGCCACGTGGGACGATGGATACCATCAAACGTACCTTTTCTAATAAATTCTCCAAGCTCGAAGGTGAATAATCTACCCACCCACAAAGGTAAACATGTGCCCATTTGAGGGCCTGAAGGGTCTGTGATACTCACCATCTCTGCAGGCAGAAAATAAAGAAGAAGTTCTGAGGGGTTGGTGTGAGATGAAAGGAATACTGTCTTAAAGAAAATACAGTACCCAAGTAAAAAAAAAAAAATGTGGAGTATGGCTCTCCTGAAGGTAGCCAGTTTCTGTAGGATCTGGATAATCCCAAGAAACAAGTGTCTAAGACAATTCCTATTTCTTCACTATTCCGGAGAAAGTCGGGCTCTGGTTATGGACTCCGAGATTTGGAGGCAGAGATTGGTGGGACCAGGGAAGCGCTCACACTTGACCAAGCCAAGCAGAAGCACCTGCTGCTATTCTGGAACCCAGATTCTGAAATGAGGAGGGCCAAAAAAATCTACAGCTGCCAGTGCAGAATATGAGAGGAATTCCTTGAGTTTGAGGTTATAAATCGTTAAGGTCTCATGGGTTATCATCTACAAGAGAATAAAATGTGTGTAGACTGTCCCCAGCCCCCACTCCACCTCCTCATGGGAACAGCGCTTAGGTTTTTATTTGAACCGCCAGAGATGGACTTCTAGAGAGTTCTGTGAAAAGCTCTTAATTTGGAAACAAATTCATAAGCATGCATGTATTCTCTAGTATATGTGTTCTGGCCCGGCCGGTATTGCTCAGTGGCTAAGCATCAACCATCACCAGGAGGTCCCTGGTTGATGCCCGGTCAGGGGACATGCCCAGTTTGAGGCTCCATCCCCAGAGGGCGGGCAGGGGCATGTTGATGTTTCTCTCTCATCAGTGTTTCTCTCTCTCTCTCTCTCTCTCTCTTCCTTTCCCTTCTTCTCTAAAATCAATAAAAACATTTAAAAATTTTATTTAAAAAAGGTATGTATACTGTGTAAGATATATATTCTTCTGCAGTTTTAAATAGATTTTCTTAAGGTCCATGATACTGAAAGATTAAAACCTATAGGTTTATGGAATTGCTATTTGAAGGAAGGTTGTCAGAAGTGACCAAATGGCAGTAATTTCTCCTGTGCTCATTGGACCTTGCCTCCCAGACCCTTTAAAAATCCTTGGTTCCTTCCCTTGCGCTCCACGAGGCCCTCCTGAGAGCACTAGACAGGTCTCTTCCTCCCTCTTCTGGTTTTTCAAGTATGATACACTTTACCCCTGTTCTCTACCTAACTAGGGCTGAGATGGAACAATAACGTCGTCAGTCCTCTCAGGTGGGGAAAAATCTAGAGCTGCCTACAGTGAGGTGGGAGAAAATCTCATGCTAGGAAAACAGTCACAGATGCAATATTGTTAGTTAAAGGTGCACACACAAGGTGACTATTTCACATGCTAGCTTCAGTGTCCTCAGAAAGCCAGTGACTTAGAGAGTTAGGGAGATGAAAGAATGCATGCAAAAGTTACCATTGTGGCCCTGCTGTGGTGGCTCAGTTGGTTGGAGCATCGTCCCATGCACCAAAAGGTTGGGGGTTCAATTCCTGGTCAGGGCACATACCTATGTTCCAAGTTTGGTCCCTGGTCAGGGTGCATATGGGAGGCAACTAATCAATATTTCTCTCTCATATCAATGTTTCTCTCAAATCAATAAAACATACCCATAGGTGAGGATTAAAAAAAAAAAAAGTTACCATAGTGTTTAGTAAGCACAGAATGTGAACTCTCTTTATGAAAGTGAAGCTTTATTTTGTGAGAGTTAATGCGTTGACACCATGTGATTTCCCCTACATCATCACATTTAATCCTCGTAGAGACCTTTGAAGGTAGAAATAATTTTTCTCATTTTTAGAGATGGGAGACTGACGTTCTGTGAGATTAGGTATCTTAGCCAAAGTCTCTAGTATCTTAAAAGACTGAGCCAGCATTCAAATCTACTTGATTCCAAGCCCATGCCCTTCAGGTTCCATTACTTACTATTTTGTGTAATTGAAGTCTCTGAGCCTCATTTCCTCTTCTGTAAATTGGGAAAGGGACTACCTCACGGGACTGTGGGAGGATGGGAAGGCTCCAAGCAGTGCCTGCGACATACTGTCAGTTGCAGCGATTATTAATGACTTCCCCAGATGAGAGGCCTTCCCTCATGTTTCATTTCTTTCTGTTCTCTTCCCATTGGGGGAAGCAGGCTGGAGGGCAGCCCCAGCTCAGGGAGATAATTTTAGAAGAGAATCCCCTGGCAGAGGTTAGCATGGGGAAGGGAAGAGACTGAACTCCAACCTGATATCCCTATTTGAGGGCGGGGGTGGGGAGGACTGGAGCTAACAGATGCTCCTCTGTAATCCCAATGTGTCACTGCTCCCAAAGCCTTCCTATCCAGAAAACGAGGACTAACGTTAGTCCCACTATTCCAGAACTTTCTTAACCTCCTAGACTTTGTATCCTTCCTCCACTTGAGGATATCCCACTGTTGTGTCTTACAGTACAGCCAACCAGCTAAAGTCCACTCCCTATGCCCTTTGCCCCAGTGGTCTTCTCCAGCCATTTCCCCTCCCTCCACCTGACGTGCTTCCACTCCACTTAGTCCTTTTCTGCTCTTCCTCCTCTACATTCAGCCCCCAGCTGCTTCCCACCACATGCTCCTGCAGAGTGTCCCCTCTTGCTGAGCCTCCATAGCCTGCTGGCACTGGCACACTTGCCTCTCCAGGTCTGCCCTTCATACACATTGCACCCCGAGAATCCCCCAATTACACACAGCCCCCTGCTTAGATCTTACCCTGGCTGCCCAGGAATTTTCTCACAACTATGCTCACCCTAGGAAACCCAAAATCCAAACTGAACCATGAGCTAAGGAATTCTACACGCCTCATCCTCCAGTTCCAGCCCAGACTGTTTCTCGTCTTCACCCCATACTTGAAAGAATTCAGAAACAACATCGCTTGCTGACTTTTCCATCTCTTCTGTGACAAATGCCAGTGCTGGCCATATTTTGGGCAGTTGCTGGTGGTCATGACAGCTAAGATGGGCTTATCTCAGGTGTGAACATCTAAAAAAAAAATTTGGCAGCACCCGGCCAATGTGGTTCAGTGGTTGAGCACTGACCTAAGAACCAGGTCACAGTTTGATTCCTGATCAGGGCACATGCCTGGGTTGTGGGCTTGATCCACAGTAGGGGGCATGCAGGGGGCAGCTGAGCAATGATTCTCTCATCACTGATGTCTCTATTTCTCACTCCCTCTCCCTTCCCCTATGAAATAAAAAATATATATATTTCTAAAAAATTGGCAGAGCCCGGTCAGTGTGGCTCAGTACAGGAGATTCCCAATCAGGGTACATGCCTGGGTTGCAGGCTGAATCCCCATAGGGAGGGATATAGGGGGCAGAGGAGCAATGATTCTCATTAATGTTTCTCTCTTTCTTCTCCTTTCCTCTCTGAAATCAATTTAAAATATATATTGAAAACATTAAAAAATTGGCAACAAAATAAGAAGGGGTATTTGTGAGGTGGTGAGGGATGCTGTAATGGGCTAAGAAAAATATGCGGGCATCATAAGATTATCTGCAAACACAGAGACATAAGACACATATCAGTAATAAATATAAGCATTTATTTGGCACCTGATGGCAATGTAACATCCTGGCAGTGGGAAGTAAAAAAGTTTATCACCCAAATATTTCCATACAATACTGACCCAGGGGTAGGGAGGACTCGGCTACAAGTCTCCGAGCCACCTGGCTCACAGAACAAGCATTTATTGAGCACCTCAACTATGTTACAGGCCGAGCACTGTGCCAGGCTCCATGGGAGATACAGAGGAAGTTGTCTCAATGTGACCTGTCTTCAGGGGATAATACCAGTGAATAAAACAAAACACATGAAAGAACACCAACTTGTGTATATTATCAAAAAGTAGTATGCTAACTAGGGTTGCTTCCTTCAACATTTATGGAAGCCATGACATATGCCAGGCACTGGGTACATACTGATGAACAAAAAAAGTTTTTGCCCTCATGGAGCTTCTAGTAGAGGAGACAGAATGAACAAGGGAAGCAAGTAAATATTATCATAGCTTATGAAAAGTGCAATGAAGGAATTAAACAGGACACAGGAATACACACAGAAGATCATTTAGAGACAGAATGGCCTGGGAAGGTCTCCACAAGAAAGTGGAATTTAAGCGGACACTTGAAGGAGAAACCACCCAATCAAGTGATGAGGAATGGCACTCAGTAGACCCCGAGAGAGTGTCTGCGACGGTTCATGACAGGAAAGAGCTCAGAATGTCTGAAACTGAGGAAGCCACTGGGGTTGCTGCTTAGAGGAAAAGCAGCACTTAATAAGGTTCCAGGGGAAGGTGGCGCCTATGGGCCAAGGTAAGGAGTTTGGACTTTATTTGAAGAGTAAAGTGTAATAAGAAACCAAAGAGCTCCAAGCAGGGGAGTGACATGATCAAGATTTATATTTAAAAACCAAATCTGTTATATAGATATTAGATTGAAGTATGAAGAATGGAAGTCAGAGAGGCCTTCAGGAACTGGAAAGGCTCCTGTAAGCACAGATACAGACGGCTCCTGGGTAAACAAACATGGATAGCCATCTAGCAGAGGCCTCCCTGAAGCAGAGAGACATAGGGGACAAGGAAAGAGGCCGTATAATATCCAAGGAGACTTAACACTGAAACAGAAAGCAAGAACAAGGAACTACATTACATCCTTGAGCAGCCATTTAAGTAGTATTTTAGACCGATTTGGAGGCAGCAGTAACCAGGATCTCATGAATGAGGGGAGAAGCAGGAAGCAGGGAGAGAACAACTAGAAGATAAGGAGACAGGTTAGAGGATGAGGAAGCTTCCCACCCTCATCTGCCCCTGTGCCACTGCCAGGCTCATGCCAGTGAAAGTTCAGAGAAAAGACCTTTGGGATATCCCTGCATAAAGGTCAGAGAGTTCCAGATACAAGGCATCTGACCCCTAGCCTCTGCTGAAAGCTCGGATTCCTCGAGTCCAGAGGAGCCACAGGTGGCACTGTCCTTCCTGTGGTGGCCTTGCTGCACGGGAGGAATGCACAGGCTATTCCACACACAGCAGCAGAGTGTGTCTCTAGTCCTGTTTGTCCTTCCAAAGCCCCATGGGAAATGCCTACACTACACGAGGATCTCACTCTGGGACAAATGGGGCTGGGATATGAAAGACGGGAGATGACCTCCAAGACATCTTAACTAACGTAACGAGAGCAATGACCACAATGCTACCTACCAAAGCCCGGGGCAGGAAGTGAGCACACAGGTCGAGGAGACCTGCATGCCCCTCCCCATAAAGGCCCCGTGCCCACACCCCTTTCACCAGGCTCCTCTAAGGCAACCAATCCAGGGCCAGCCCAGGGAGAGAGCCTCACACAGCGGGAGCCAGCCTGTGGGCCGGGACTCAACGTCGAGGATGGCAGGCTGTGAAACCAGCTCGAAACTCCCAGTCTCTGAGAGGGATGGACAGAAACCTCGATTCTGCAGAAGCTCCAGCACGCCACCTGGGGCCCGGGGGCCAGGTGGTGGCGTCACGTGGGAGGGTGTCCAGGGAACAGATAGAGGTGCCGGCACAGGGTGCTACAGTACTCCGACATCTCCTTGCACCGGTGGAACTCTGTGCCAGGGGCATAGCCTTCGCGCTCCTTGATAAGTCCGTTCACCTGGAAAGGCAAAAACCAAGGGTCCAAAGTCTGAGAATCTGGTGTTTCACAGGAAGGGTGGAGAGACTGCTGCGGTGACTGGGCAAGGGAGGAGGAAGGGACAACACCCTGGAGGGGCAAAAGGTTCCGAGCCAGACTGAGCGACTTACTTTGACAAGCATGTCGGCCACGTGCATGTCACAAGCCCTCTCAGAGAAGATTTGAGTGAGGGCCTCAATATACCAGGAACCCCGTTTGGTGTTACGCATGGCGGCAGTCCCTACAACCAGGACAAAAGTCACCACAGTGTGATGGTCATGGGATTCCCAAACTAGCTGTCCAAGGTATTTTGTACCCTCCCCCATCAGAGATGTACATGATAAAGTGCAAGTCTATAAGAGTGCAATCGTTTGGACTGCTCTAGAATTCACAATACCTCTGAGGCAGGCATAGCCACATATCATGTCCGAGCGAGTGGGCAGTCGCATCCTCAGCAATTCCTGTCTACCAGCATCACCCTCCTCGCACTCAGGAGACAGGGAGTGGCCCTTTCCATCCTGCTGGTCAACCCCACGATCTGTTTCATCTGTAGGAAGGCAGACAGAGTGGACAAGGATGTTACTTCTTCTCATCTCTCTTGGGCCGTCACAGATAAGCCCAAGTTCCCTATAACCTTGACTGGGAAGAGCCATTTCCAGCTGCTGCCTCCAACCTAGAGCTGATGAGTTAAAATGCAAAAAAACCCCATTGCTTCCGTTCCTCTCCCAACATGCATCCATTAGCCCAAACACATGGTCTGTGCTGTCTATTCTGTGCAAGACGGGGAAAGTGCTGAGTTACATACCCTGGTAAACAGAACTAAAAAACTGCCTCTGTCCATGATTTATTTACTCACTGAACAATGCACCTGAAAGTCATGGTGCTTTTTATTGCAAAACACAATTGATATATTTAACTTATTGTAAAAGAAAAGGCAAGTTAATAAACGAAAAATATGATTACATGTATGCCATATACAAGTCACAACTTGAAGTTTATGTAACAATAAAAAGATTACAAAACTAGGCATGACCAGCTGTTTCCAAAGCATTTTTGGTATTTTAAAATAATTTATTAATTGTTTATTCATTCCATAAGCCATATTGTATCAGGTATCCAAGATTTAGGAGCAATTTAAAAGAGGAAAGACTTAAAAGAACACTATATATTCAAAAGTTTTAGCAGTAGTTTCTCAACCTAGCCTGAGCACATGCCCCGCCTCTTGACTGAGGCCTTACCTATTCCCAGATATATTCTTTCTTATTTGATGTTGCTTTATTTTGGGGATGGGAGGGGGTGTGTTGGTAGGAAAGAGAGAGAGAGAAGACACACAACTCATCACCCAAAAGATAAAATATGCTTTTTCACAACACTGCCTGCTCCACGCAACATTAAAGAGAGCCTAGAAGGAAAGAGAAGCTTAAAGAACTGGGGATGGGGGTGAGGGGCAACAAAGACTCACTGATCCAATAAAGATTTATTGAGCAACTGCCATGTGCCAGTCATTGTTTTTGTTTTAGGCTCTAGAGAGACAGTGAAGAAAAAGTCTTTGCCCTCATAGACTACGGAGAAGGTGTTTTGTTTTGTTGTTTTTTTTTAAAAAAACCCCCACATATTTTTATTGATTTCAGAGGAAGGAAGGGGGAGAGAGAGAGAAACATCAACGATGAGAGAGAATCATTGATCAGCTGCCTCCTGCACACCCCCTACTGGAGATCAAGCCCTTAACCAAGGCATGCGCCCTAGCCAGGAATCGAACCCTGACCTCTAGGTTGATATGCTCAACCATTGGCCACACTGGCCAGGTGAGTGTGATATTTTTTATAGACATCGGTGATATTAACTAAATACAGAAGACAGGTGAGCTCAAGTATTTAATTTTAAAGATTCAGATTCAGAGCCATTTCTCACTGTCCAGATCTACAGTGTGTCTATCTCTGAATATAGGAGAAAATGATCATGAATGTCTTTCATTTTATTTTGCTGGTGACACCTCCTGAAGGAACTAAGCTAAGCTGAATATGTCCCTCAAGAGAAAGGAAATTTCTTTCCTACCTTCAGGCCTCAGATCTGTTAACAAATGCTACTAGAAAGAACTAGTTCTTTCTTTCCAATATCCCCATATTTGTTTTCCACATTATCGCTAGAGTCTCCGTCCATTCATTCACCATTTATTAAGTGCTACCATGTATCTATCAGGCAATGCTCTGGGCCTAGGAGAACAGCAGGTGAGTAAAAATCTAAGTTCTTGCCTCACATACTCTTTTCTTAGTGCAGCTTCCTGCCATGGTGGTCGTCCTGGGGAAAAATCATCACATAATTTCTTACTTAAGCTCCCAGAGCTCTGTACTATTATCTGCTGAAGCCCCAAATCTCAGCCGTGACCAAAGGTTTACGACCAGCTGGCTCTACCCCACGTGGCCACATCTCACTATATACTTACAGACATTCGGTTTTTAATCACATCTGGGCATACTTCTGACTCAGCACAGCACATCATTTTTTTGGGGGGAGGGGCATCCTTTTAATCTCGCTGTACTTGTCATATTATCGCCAACCCCTCTTTCTCCTGAAAGCCTCTATCTGCTACTCCACAGCTCTGTAAAGCTTATCATTCTGGGTCCAAAATAAGCCTCACCATATCCCCTCCCCCAAATGCCTTCAAACGAAGCTGACCTAAAATGACCTATTCCTTACAACTTGCGCTTCAGGTGTAAGGTATCTCACTAATTTCACCCTTGCTTATTACTTTAGGCCTTTAACTACTCAAAACTACTTCAGGTATATTTGCTGTATTTTCCAAGTAATTAGTAGGCACTTTGAAGAGACCACATTTTCCTTTGCTTTTGTGACACTACCTAGTGTAGTCCTAGTCATGTTAGAGGACCTTAATAAATGATATTCTTTGGTGATATTAGGAGAATAAAAACATTATTAATCGTATACATGTGTTGAACATACAACGGATAAAAAATAATTATTTGAATATTTGGACAAAGTGACCTTTAAACCAACCTATAAGCCCTTCGAAAACGCTGATCATGTTATAATAGCCACCGCTGGCAGTTTTGGTAGATTTACTAGGAGCCACGCACTGGGCTAAGCAGGCCCTTCCTGTGCACCATTTCATTTAATCCTCACAATAGCTCTATGAAATAGGCCTGATGATTATCCATATTTTATATCAAGGAAACGAAGACAGAGGGACATCAAGTAACTTCTCTGATTTGACATAACTATTCAGTGGTAGAGGCAGAATTTGATTGCAGTTAGTTTTTTGTTATTACTGGTTTCCTCCCAGTAAGCAAGCCCGCATGTCTGCTGAGTGTAGTCAGAGTCCTGGGGGTAGAACTGCATGCGAGAAAGAAGAGGGAGGGAAGCAGCTCAGGAGAAGGAAGCCAGGGATGTCCTGGTGCCCGCTGTCCTGCATGACACAGGGATGATGAAGCAGGGAGGCAAGGATGGCAGAGTAGGTGAAAAGTCGAGAAGAAGGAGAAAGTGGACAAGAGATGGAGGAAGAAAAAGAGGAAGGGATAAAGTGAGAGGGGGAGGAAGAAGAGACAGGAAATCCTTAACTGGAAGAAGTAACAAAAAGAGCACATCAGGTTACTGGTAAGCACAGAAAAAAGTCAGAGTCCTCAGAAAAGAGTCCTGAGAACAGGCATGGCGGTGCAGAGAGCTGACCGACCTGAGAGCCATGAGCTGCCCAGGTCCCAGCACACCCCATGCATTGGGGACACTTACAGAGCAAGAGAGGCGGTGGCAGCAGTGAACAGAAGGAGGTGCCCAAGGGATCCAATAGCACCTGAGAGGAGCAAACAGGAAAGTGAGAGCTGGGGGGAGGCTGCCCAGGCGCCGCCACCCCGTGCTCATCCTGCAGGGCACTCACCTCCACGGCAGGCCTGGATGAAGAACATTTTTGGCTTGTTCTGTAAGCTCGGGCAGTTGACATTGTCAAAGAGCCGAAACACCTCTTGTAGCTGGTGGAAAGGAACAAGGAAGAAAGGAGGGTAAATAGTCACTAGGACCTTCTGAGTCTTATAAACACAGCAGCAGCCAGCACAGGCTGAAGGTGGCAGATGTGATCCAGCACCATCCAGAAGACTACACACCTGAAGCACCTTGCCGTCCACACCATAGACGCCGCCCTCCACGCCGTGAGAGAGGAGGGCCACAATGCAGGAGTCAGTGACTCGGTGAGCAGGCAACTGGGCAAAATTCTGGAGTTTCTCTTGCATTTCCTAAAAGAAACACATCTTTTAGTGTTGTTCACTATGGTCAGCACCAACATAAGCTTTTCTGTGGCATCTGAAACCTTAAGTTACTAGAAAGTCAAGTGATTTCTGTGGTCAATGATAAGTAAAGTCAGAGACCTGTCGAGAGGCTAGAAAAAGCATGGACTCATCAGAAAATGCATGACTTCAGACTCAGAATTCTGAATATAATTGCACAAAATTCACAGACTGAGATATGCTAAGAACTCCTGGATTAAAGCACATCACTAATGAAGCTAATCAAGAGCTAGTTAACTTTATCCATCCCGCTATCACCAACCAGACTTCTTTTGAGCAAATACTGTTGTACATTAGTGGCACAGGGGGACCACCTGCTGAGTGGTGAATGAGTGTCACCTATGGGGCCACAAGGAAATAAATTGCTCCGTGACAAAGGGCTAACAGGACCATGATCTAGAGAACAGCAGACCTTCTATGCTGTTTTCTGTCTGAGACCTGAAGTGCCCAGAGACAGTGATAATGTCTGTATAAAACACCTTGTTCAAGAAGGAGCATTCTGTCAGGGCCATGACTAAATGCACAGGCCACAGGATCAGACAGACAGACCAAAGTTTGACCCCTGGGTTCAAAACTAGTACAAGTTATTAAGCCCCTCGAGGTTCTAATCCCCATTCTGTATAGCTATGTCTGCCACATCCTGCGAAGACCTGCCATTATTATTATGTGTATGTCTAATTAAGGGTAACAATATTATCTCCCCTTCCCCCCCCAAAAAACCCCTATTACTCATCAACCTTGTAGTCCAATTTAAGAATCTTGCTTTATTGCCTGGCTGCTGTGGGTCAGTGGTTGAATGTTGACCTATGAACCAGGAGGTCATGGTTCTATTCCTGGTCAGGGCACATGCACAGGCTGTGGGCTTGATCCCTAGTAGGGGGTGTGCAGGAGGCAGCTGATCAATGATTCTCTCTCATCATTGATGTTTCTATCTCTCCCTTTCTCTCTGAAATCTATGTTAAAAATATTTTTTTAAAGTGTTTATCTAGCACTATGTTGCCATACACGAGTACCTCTCTACTTTAGGCATTTGGCCCATCAATGGAAAGTTATACCATAATACAAAACCTGATACTAATTGTTAAACCTATGTCTCCCTCTACAACTCAAGATTCATGGACTGTCTCTCCTATCTGAGATCAGCAGAGAGATATGAACTGGAATGAACTGTAATGAAGATGAGTATGCTATCCAGGCAGAAAAGTCACCATATACAGCCCCCGACAAAAAGCACACACTTGTGTATTATGTTGCAGTGGTTCTCAAAGTGTGGTCCCTAAAGCAACAACATCAGCACCACCTGGGAACTTGTGAGAAGTGCAAAGACTTGGGCTCCAGCAACGGTGTTTTAACAAGCCCTTGGGTGATCTGACATGCCAAGTTTGAGAACTACCAATCTATTTGTTTGCAAAATAGTTGACCCTTGAACAATGCAGTGGGTAGGGGCGCTTTGACACCCACAAAGTCAAAAATCCATATATACTTCTGACTCCCCCAAAAGTTAACTAGTTGTCCTTCAGTATCTGTGGGGGACTGCTTCCAGGACTCCCCACAGATAACAAAATCTCAGATGCTCAAGTCCCTTATATAAAATGGCGTAGAACAAGGCATACAGTCAGCCCTCACATCTTTAGATTTCCAACAGTGGGTGGAAGATACTGTTTTCTATCTGAGATTGGTTGAATCTATGAGTGAGAAACCTGGGGATATATAGTCTACATTTAAGTGGACCTGTGCAGTTTAAACCTGCTTTGTTAAGGGCCAACTGTACTTCTGTTGCACATAATTGAGACTTCATTATACAAGACTTGTAAGTTTGCAACGTAACTGGAAGTGGAGAAATTGGCTCTGTTAAAAAAGTATGTATATTTTCTGGGCAAGTAGAAGCCGACTGTAATATTGAAACTCTTAAGGTAATAGAAGATATCCAAAATTGACTTGTTTCAAGAATATATATATAACCCCAAGAGAATATGTAAGTATGAATGCTCCTCTGGAGATGACCGCAACAATTTAGTAAGTAGTAGTTGAAGTTTCTTTGTGGAAGGGAATAAAAAGACAAGCATTTTATTAGGTCAGTAAACAGATGACAAGAAAGTCCAAAGAAAGAACACATACTTTGTAACTGAATTGATTCGACTAAACCTTTCAATAAATGGAGATTAGTCATTTGGGGAAATTTTTCCAAGGTAGCATAGCTTAAAATAAGATCTGCAGCTTTACTTCAGATAAAATTAGAGTACTTCTCTAAAGAGCAGTCTTGCCTTTACTTTTGGCTGGGGGTGGGGGGTACAGGAGAAGAGAATAACCTGCAAATCATCTGAAATTATATGCACGATTTTGTGGATAGCTTCATTTTCCAGGAATGATCCACTGCTTGTCCCTATATTCTCAAAGCGGTCCGTGACCCAACTGCAAGTTAAAGAGCAATACTATACAGCAAAAGAAAATTTGCCACTGAAAATGTGTTATTTCTTTATATATGATGAATTGTAATTCTAGAACTAGCAGCCTCATGAGGGAGATGCGATGAGAGTAGACTTTGATGCCAAAGAGAAGAAATGAAAACCAACACAAGCAGTGCAAGACCAGCGAGCACTCGAGCACTGCCAAGGAAAGAGGATTCCCTAAGACTACATACTGTTGCCAATTTCTAAACAGAAAGTAAAAACGTTGTAATAGAAGGCAAAAAGAGGGGATGGTACTTTTTTGGATTCTGTTTCTTTGCTCGCCAAATAATTACACGAGAAGAGTTGAGTTTCTTTCGAGGTCCTTCCAGGAAGAAAGTATTCAGTGTAGATGTGCAGTGCACCACATTCTCACCCCCACTGCGCCTACCTGGTCATACTGCATCTGGGCCTTCGGCCACCGCCAGAAACCGGTTCTGCGATGTCCTCCTCGCGTCTCTGAGTCTCTAAAGCCGAGGATTAGGCTACACGGAGGGCTATCTCCCAAGGTTCAGCCCTAAGCCTTTTGCTCTTGTTACTCTTGTTACTCGTGCTCTCAGCAAGTATTTTTCTACACAAGTAAATCCCAAATTTACATCTTTGGTCTCGACTTCATCTGAAGCCCTCAATTCCTCACTTAATTTTTCCATCTCCCTGTATAAGCAGTCATTCAATCACCAAGCAATGAAAAGTACAGCCATGCCATTATACTGTTTTCACATATATTCTTTCCCTTTTGGTCCATTAGGCCAGCGGTGGTCCATGAAGTCTGAAAGGTTGGCGACTGCTGTACTAGACTATCCAGGCCACACCATCTCGTACCGGCGTTATGATTTTAACTCCAAAGTGGGTTTCCTGCCATTAGTCTCTACTCCATTCTTTACGAGGGTGTCATATCAATCTTTTTGAATCATCACGTGAATAATGCATCACTTTCTGCTCAAGAATTACTAATGATGTTCTAATGTCAAAACAAGAATGTCTAATTCCTTCGGGAAGACATCCAAGGCCCTGTGCATTCTGGTTCCTTTATCTTCAATCTTATTTTCAGCACTCTTTTGCCCTAAGCATTTGGTTCACCCACTAGGTCCTTAACATCACACATAACATTTTCTGTCCACACTGCCTAGGATCCCTTCACCACTTCTCTCTCCCTAGTAACTTCTATCCTTCAAGGCCAGTTCAGGTCTCCCCTTACCCTTCAGACGACATCTACCCAGGCAATTGTTTCTTCCTCTTAACTATTGTAGAAGGAACTGTCTCTAATTTTGCTTGGTCCTTGGGAATATATGGGACACGCTGCTGTCAAGACTTTCTCATCTAACTGAGGTCCCCAGAACTCAAGGTCCACATTTAAAATCTCTGGTGCCTAACAGTCTGCCCATTCTCACGTACTCAAAATTTGATGTTACTGCAACTGCAGTTACAGAACAATGCAACCAGAGAAGGAGAATCCAGTAGGTCCTTGAGTCTGCATCAGGTGTAACATAAACGGGAACGGTGTTTATGAAATGGGCTCATAGATCCACACATTGTTCTGACCGTCTCTGAAAGCAACAGTACACAGCTGACTTGGTGACTCACGGTTGTATCTTTCACTATCATGCGTGTAAGATCCCCACTGACTACGCACAATACGGAAAACCAGGACATCATAAATTCCTAGTAAAAGGAACAACTGGAGTAGAACCTGTAAGGAAGCACAGAAAGCACTCCTTTTGATAAGACTTTCTAACAGGATCCCCTTGGTAGGAATCATGGCTGATTCCCAACAGACCTCTCAGGCAAGCAGTGACCGACTTGAATGCTTGATGACTAAAGCAGCTGCTCAGCCACGGCTTGGGAGCGAGGGTGGCCTGACTTCTCCCCAAGAGCTGTTACTGGAGAGCTGCAAGGACAGCATGCAAAGGAGAACACCGACAGCCTGCTGGTAGAACTGGCCTGCTAAAGCACGGCAGATACAGCTTTCTCCTCACAGAAGCAAGACAGCTGGCCGAGACAGAGACAGAGACCCCTACCTCAAAAGATCAAAGCGAATCTCCCAGAAACTTTCATTTTACCACTGACACTCCAAAAGGCAAGTTCAGGAAAGCACTACTACTCTGTAATCAAAATGAAGAAGGTTAATTCACCAACTGGCTATTACAAGTTCAAAACAGAAATAGCCAAAGGTAATAAAGCTGGAAGTGCAGCTGGTTAACTGAGGTCAATGAAGAATAACTCATAATGATGCTTATGGCCTGCAGGCATGTAGTCCAGAAGTAATTTACCCTAAGATCTGTCTTGAGGCCACACAACTCTTAAAAACAAGGAATTTCCCCATGTGATAATTCATTAAATTGCCACAAAATGATATTTACAAGGGCAAATTTTATCTGTCAAAGTAATCCTTACAACAATAACTAGACTCCTGTTATGATTAACCAAGAAATAAATGTCCTGTGTAGCCTTGGCTTAGAAATATTCTTCTGAGCTGGCTGGGTGAATCTCAGCATTTCCTCACGCCCCGAGTGACGGAGAATTCATTGCTGAGCATGACAACATGAGAACCCAACCGTGGACTTTTATTACTCAGCAGGTGGAGCACAGCCTTCTGAGAAAGCAACACTGAAGTAGTTGGCTGATCCTCGTTCTTTTTTAAAGTAAAAACTAGATTGCAAGGTGAGAGGCAGAAAAGAGTGAGCAAAAAGGCAAGGAGTAAAGTAACTAGTAAGACACAGCCCAGCAGGCAGAGAAGCAGCAGGGGTTTCTGGCCCCAAATGCTGCCTCGGGTACCTGTGCGGTCTGGTCCAGTAGAACATGGACACTGTAGCCCAAGAGCTTGAAGAGGGTGACGAGGTTGCTGTGGTCCACATCCCCTCCGGAGCGGAAGTCCAGGTCCTTCTCTCCCGTGAAGCGCACGTTGCTCAGGACCAGAGCCAGGCCACGCGGCCGAGACTGCAACCTATAGGCCTGGGGAGGGGACGCCAATTAGACCCAGAGCTTCTCGAGGACAGAAACTATGCCTCCCCGACCGGGTGAGACATTTCAAGAAAACACACATGTTAAACTCTCCTGAACCCCACCAGGTCGAGGCAGAAAGATGCCCACTGAAGACACCCACCAGCAAAGGCTTTCTGACTAATAAACAGGGAGAGAATGTGCACGCAAACTGAGTTCTCACGCCCAGAAAGGACGTCTCATTTCCCAACTCTTTCCTCGGGCCATTTGGCCAGACTCACCAGCTGGTGGTGTGTTCGATAGAACTCAGGAGTACAAGGCTTCACCTGGAGGCAGGGTGGGCCATCTCTCTTGTCTCGGGAGTGTTCCACAGTATCTGTGGCACAGAAAGCCAAAAGCTAGCGCACAATCTATGCATCAATCCCAATGCTTCTTAACTTCAGGCACCCTTTGAACTGGGGATGTGATAATTACTGGTCTTGCCCATTCCCCTAAATCTGTAAGACCCATGAGGTTAGAGACCTATTTACTTAGCCTAAATATAATTAGGTACTCAAGTCACCGAATAACTGAATTGGATATATGACAAAAGCCTTGTTCTAATCACAAAGCAACTCAATCAGCAGGCTGGTGGTGATGTCTTTCCTTATTCTACGATAAGTCAGCTTCATAGAGGAGACAGGAACATGCAGGTAATTCCTACCTATACAAGTTGCTCCAAGGACCAGTTACCATAAAAACATCATCTGTGACGGAAGGGAAACAGGACTAACCAACACCCCATCTAAACTGCCCTGCTAGTCCCGAACCAATTCACTGAGGAAACTGTACCCAATATGAATGAAAAGTTATCACTCCAGGGCAAAGTCGGATACCAGTTAAGAAAAGGGAAGTCAATTTTTGGGACCCATTTTATCCCATCAATTCTCACCTGCAGACAGGCGGAGCTGCTTGTGAGGAGGACAGGACTCACACACTGGGAAAGACAGACTGAAGTCGTGGTCACGGTTCAACTGTAAGAAATCAGGAGCCCCGTGCAAGGTCTTAGGGAGATAAACATAAGACCTAGTCTCCCCACCCTGTTTCATAAATTCCTTACCCACCAAACTAACCCTTCTCGACACACCACGCGTCTAGGGCTCCGTACCGGTGAGAGTACATGCTGGAGATCAGAGAGGGTTGAGAGCAGCAGATCCTCCAGGTGACCCTGCTTGGTTTCTCTCAGGGCCACACAGAAGGCATCAAAAGCATGGGGACCCCTCTTGGGAAGCAAGTTGAGGAGTTCCACATTCTGGCTGAAACTACCCACTTTGGCCTACAATACAAGAATAAAACATGAAATCGTATTTACACATCTAGCTATAATCCTATTTCTCCAGATGAGCTTCCTAAAAAAGTCATCATCCATCTCAAGAATTCCGTTGACAGGAAAAACAATATGGGTGAAGCCCTTCCCATGATTCCTGAATTATATACCTTTTCTGGTCAATGCTCTAGGGTAGAAGGGCATTTTCAATTCATTAGTAAGGTACCACATCTTTTTTCCACTTTATCATGCTCTGCTCCTACTTCTACAACCAGTTTACTTGGCTTTCCCCTTTCACCTCCAGATACCTGAATGTGCTCCCTCATTTCGAAGGTGATGATGTCTTGTTCCAGAAGATGTTCTAACAGTTCACTCAGCAACAGCTGCTTGGCCAGCAGCACTCGGTTCTTTTTCAGAGCTTCCTGATGGTCGGGATGCATGCCACACACTCCCGATACCCTACAGGTGAAAGGCAGAGAGAAAGGCTGTCAGTACAGAAGATATGGCCCAGAAGAGTCGGGTGGAAGAACAAAAGGAACAGAACTTACAATAACCAAGGTTAATTTTATTGGATCTCATTAAAATCAAAGAAGTATTGAGCAGTAACACGTTGAGCATAAGAAAATGATGTCATTCTTTATGGAATATGTTTGACTGAGAGCACTGTCTGAGATAAATGGTCTCTTTAGGGGAGGGAAATAGCTATCTTATCAAAAACACACACAAGCACACATGTATTCATGAGAAGGAATATTCCTCAGACCAATTTCAATTAAAAGAATTATTCCCAAAAACACTTCACATTACTTATCTAGGCTGCGGAAAGTGATGTAAGTTTTAAATGATTCTGTGTGAAGAATAAAATAATTTGATACAATGGCAAAAACTCGAACCAACGGCTAGCTCTAATGGAAAATAAATGAGACAACACACATACACACTCTATCTAGTCTGCTTATACAAATTATAACTATGGCTTGTCAAACTTTAAGTTCCTGTGACAAAATGTGACTAGAAATTATTAGAATACTGTAAGAACTGGATAAGTAGAAAGTATGACAGGAAGTCACAGTACATAAATACCAATGATGGACACAATCACCATAATTTGAAATCATTTAAAGAGTTAAAGCACATAAAGGCTCAATTATTTTGGTGATTTAGTTTACTAGGGATATCTTTATTTCAAGGATTCCTTAGTTTTGCTATTGATTTGGAAAGAGATCAGTTTCTGTTTATGAACTAAAAGAATCCCATTTAAATGTGCATTATCTATATGCTTAGTTTATGTAAATCTAGAACTCGCCAGCCTGCTTAGTCAGTTTCCAAATATACCATAGTAGTAAGAGCCTGATGGCAGTGAGAAAGGGAAATGGTAATAGCTTCAGTTTATAACTTAAAACCCTATTTAGAGATCCCTCTTGATCTCAAAGATGCTATAGTGTGCTTCTTAGAATCAGGGAAATACCATGCGTTTGTAGAATGTAATTGGCTTAGCTCTGGGAGAGAGACTTGCAGTTACAGAAGAGAAAAGCATGGTCTTGGAAGGGCTGAGAGGGATCCAAGAAGACAGCATGTGGGATCCCAAGGCAGAGGGAGTGGTCAGGAGCACATTCCCAGGGCTGGAAGCAGCCAACCTATGTTACAATTTGGGTTTAGAACAGTAGTGATGTTTTAAATTCCACTTAAACTTCCTGTTTCTTGAAAGACTCCTGTTACTCCAAACTTTCAGTAAAAACCTGCTACAACACCATCTACAGAAATAAAAAACTAGTTAATAATCACTTTAGAACACACCAAAGCAATAACAACGATAAAACTCAGGTAAAAATAAGTGTGATGAGGCCAACATCAAAGTAAAGCCATTTGTAAAAGGCTCTGCCACACTCATTTTAGTATGTGCCTGCTGCCGCTGTCGATGAACAGAACACTAAAGCACCCCTGGCCGGTGTGGCTCAGCAGGCTGGGCGTTGTCCCAGGCACTGAAAGGGTCCTGGTTCGATTCCCTGTCAGGGCACGTGCCTGCATTTTGGGCTCATCCCCGGTGGGAGACATGCAGGAGGCAGCCTATTGAAGTTTCCCTCTCACATGATGTTTTTCTCTATTGATGTTTCCTTCTCATGCCAGTATTGTTTTTTTTTTCTCTCCCTTTCCTTCTCTCTCTCTGGGAAAAAAAAAATCAATAAAAAATAAAATAAAAACGAAAACAAACAAACGAAATAAATGTTTCCTCCCTCGGATCCCATGACGGCATTCTCTCCAGGTCCTCTCTATGCCCCATATTCCTCCAGAGGACCTCGGGCCCGCCCTTAAATGCTGGCATTAAGAACCCCTGAAAGAAGCTGTCCCTGGTCAGTCCCATCCATACTCATAATTCAATAATCGACTCCTGGTTCTTAACCCTTTTAAGTCCCATCCCTGAATTTTCAACCAAAAACTTCCTTGGGTTTAATCTCAAGCATCATCTGTTTTCTTTTCTCTTTGTTAACCCTCACCCGAGGACATTTTCCCCATTGATTTATAGAGAGAGTGGAAAGGAGGGGTAGAGAGAGAGAGAGAGAAACATGGATGTGAGAGACACACATCACTGGCAGCCTCCCACGCGTGCCCGGTAGGGGCCGGGCTCCCGCTGGCGACCGAGGTATGTGCCCCTGACCAGAAACACACCCTTCAGTCTGAGCGCCAGGCCAGGGCAGCAGCATCTGTTTTGCATTCACCTGCTCCTCTCTGTATTTCCATATTATGCCGTGAACCTCAAGGGTGGACTTCCCAAAAGTAACCACCATCCTAGAACTTTAGGTCACATCTGGAAGGGGAGGACGGGGTAGACAAAGGGACACAGAGAGAGCTCTTCAGTCTTGATCCAGCGTCCTCCATCAAGTTTCAGTTCCCAGCTCTTCAGTTCATGTTCTGGGTCCGGACCAGGAGGCTCTTCAGGGTGACCCTGTGTGCTGTCTGCCACTAAATGCTATAACCGGGGCAGAGATGGAGGCACACGGGGGGCCTCGGGAACCTCCTGGTCCTTTCAGCCTGTGCTGACTGCTTCGAAAAGCTGGTCATTACACCCAAAGCAATACGGGCCATGCTATATTCAATGCAGACCAGATGCGCAGTAAGGCAGAATCAGGAGGTCTGCAGGTCTCACCGGCTAAGGGGACAGCGTTCCTCCGAAGGGAAGCAGGGGAAAGGCTCTCGCAAAGATTTAAAGATGGAGAACCTCGAAGAGAGGCCGAGGTTTGGCAGGGATGGAAAGCGCTCCCTTGTTCAAAGCCCCCCTGGGTTAGACGAATCCAGGCTGGGCAGGGCGGGGCGTGGCCGGGAAGAGGCCCGCGCGCTCCTGGGGGGCGCGGCCCGGCGCCCCGCTCCCGGCAGGAAGCTCGGGCCAGGCGCCTTGGGGGGTCCAAGGTGGGGAGAGGCGCCAGGGCCACGCGATCGCCTTCCCTGGGCCCCACTAAGGACCCCGGGGATCTTCGCTCACTCACCTGCGTCCCCTGTCGGCGGTAATCCGCCCGTTTAGGGGGAGGGCGGGCCGCGAGCCCGCGATCGGCGTCGCCATTTCTCGCTTTTCCCGGGCTGTGCACGCACCGCCCACGATGCAAACAGCCTGAAAGCCTCCGCGGCCTCCGCATCGCTCCCCGAGTGGCGCCCGCAGCGCGCCTGCGCCCAACCTCTCTTGGCCCCGCCCCTCGGCGAGGCCGCCCCGCCCCGCCTGGCACTGGTTGCGCGCGCAGGCGCAGAGCCTCCCGGTGGACGCGCTGTCCAATGGAGAGCGCGCCCCCGGCGGAAAAGGAAGGGGTGGGCGCAGAGCGAGGAGCCGCCCCGCCGTACGTGGGAATGCGATTGGTCGTGGGTTCCCGCGGAAATCATGGCTCCCTCCCCCGCACCGCCCACTCCGCCCGCCGGGCCAATTGCAAGAACTTTGCGGAGACGCTTGTGGCCGGACCTTGTAATTTATTGAAATGTTGGGGCGACGGTAAGGAAGCGAACACTAGGAGGCGCCAGACGGCTCCCCGCTCAATGACTGGAGGCCTCTGCGGGAGCGCACAGAGGCGGAGGGTAGGTCAGCGGTGGCTGAGCAACTCCCAGCGGCTAAAACCTACACCGCAGCCCGGTACATGATTCCAGGATCCAACAGGGGCCAAATACACGAGGCGTGCGGGCCGCGAGTTTGACATGCTGGTGCCAGACAAGCTGGTGTTTAGTTGGGATGTGAGGAAGCAGGACCGTGCTGATGTGAGACCCTAGCAGGAAGGATGCAGGGTTGAGGCTAAAGCGATGAGAGTCAGTGCAATTGATTCCAGCCTTCACAGTATCCTTAGGTGCTCTGCCACCCCTGCCAAGAAGCTCACGCTTTATCTTTGCTGATCCATCTCTCCATCCATTCTCAAAATGAGAAGACCCTAACCATGGGGCAGTTTTACTCCACTGCTTCCCACAGCATGGGGACCCTTCATTGGGCACTGCTCTCCAGCCCTTGGGCCAGAACTGCTTCCCACGTGGAGCAGAGGCTAGCACAGCTTTGACTAGCCTTGTGCCCCTGGGAGGCTGGGCACACTCCTGATCACTCTCAGCCCACCCTGTCTGCAGACACAACTGGTCCCCCACTCTCTCTACCATCCCTCACCAGCAGTTGTCTGAGACAGGCTGAGAGATGTGCGGATGGCCTGGCTACCTTGTTTTGAGAACACATAGGCTTTGGGATCAGAAGAGCAGAGTTCAAGTTATTTTTATCCTGTTTACCAGCACTGTGCTCTTGTGCAAATAATCAAACTTCTCTGACCCTTGGAACCCTCGTTTTCCAAATGAGGGGGATTTTACCTTAGGAGGCTGGGAAGTCTAAGTGATCTAATAGAGGCAAAGCACCCAGAGCAGAGACAACATAACTGTCACTCTGTTGTTTCTTTTCTTTCTTCCCCGGCTTCTCTGGATCATTGCCTCATCTCACCCTCAATCTAATTCTGAAAATAACGATTATGGGTTAGGTTTCTGAACGCCACCTGAAAAATTCAAATTGTACCACCTGCATCTCAACTGAGAAGTGCTTACCTTAGCCCAGTGGTTCTCAACCTTCTGGCCCTTTAAATACAGTTCCTCATGTTGTGACACAACCATACAATTATTTTCGTTGCTACTTCACAACTGTAATGTTGCTACTGTTAATGAATCGTAATGTAAATATCTGATAGGCAGGATGGTCTTAGGCGACCCCTGTGAAAGGGTCGTTCTACTGCCAAAGGGGTGGAGACCCACAGGTTGAGAACTGCTGCCTTAGCCTAACTCTGCTCTGGGTTAAAATCCCCATTGGTGATGTCCAGTTCCTGATGTGGAGCAGGCACTGGGAAAAGTGGTCAAATGAATGAGTGGGTCTGGTGCAGAGAGATGATATATCCTGGGAAAGTCTGTTAGGGGGGTGTCCAGTTGTCTTCATAAAAAACATTCTCATCATCAGGGTGAGTGAAGCTGACATCATAGTCAGGCGGTGGAGTAAGAGGCTCCAATTTGGGGAGGGACTCCAATTTGGGGAGCATGCCCAAGCTCTGCAGATCAGGAGCAGTGGATGCAACTCGTGGTCCTCGAAGCCGAAGGCTGATTGGCGCTCTTCCAGCACTTCCTGGGGTCATAGACCCCTCTGAGCCCACTCGCCTTTCCACTCTGGCTCTCCTGGGCCCCTCTGGATGGTCAGGCTGTCCCTCCACAAGTCCTGGGGAGATTACCACACTGCTGTAGGGAGGTGGTTGATCCAACTCTTGGGGGCGGCACTGTGATTCCAACACCATGGCCTCTTCATAAGGTGGCACCTCAAAGGCTTCATTGTCCCTGACGAAGGAGAAATAAGGTCACTGGTGGCTTACTGAAAGGAGCCCTTTTCTATCTTCTACCAACAAAAGACCCCTCCATAGCCTCTGCCCCCTCCTCTCACTGATACCAGTGATAGAGGTGGAAAGCAGAGCCCGTATGTCTGAGAGTCTAGAGAGACACAGGGAGAATGGGCACAGTGCAGCGATTTTTCATCGGGTGTGTTCCAAGAATTTTCAAACATGCGATATCTGACTACTTAGTCAAGGGCACTGACCTTCCCCTTAGGCTGTCTAAAAGAATGATAGTAGCCATCACAACAGTAGCTGTATGGTGTGAATGAATCCAAATTATACCTATTATTTTTGGTGTGCTGCAGAATTTTAGTAATTAGTTTATGTGTGCCAGGAGATGGAAAAGGTTGAAAATCACTGGTACAGTATATTCCTTCGATCCTGCCCACCCCTCTACTCACCGAGCATTGCCTGAAGCCCCTGGGCTCTCCAGCTGCACTGATCGGAACACCCATTCCAGAAAACAGGCCAGCAGGCAGGCGAACAGGAAGAAGCCACCCAAGGTGAGAAAGATATAAGCAGCAGGGACGGTGTCTGGCCGTATGCCCAGCAAAGCCAGCCCCAGGAAGAAGGAGGCACAGCACAGGTAGAGAAGTGGCTTCTCCAGTCTCCCCCACCACTGGCTCGGGAACATGGCCCCTCCCCAGGCTCCTGCAAAAACACACACAGCTGCTGTGTCTCGACCAGCAACTGGCATCATGGCTGGGACAGAGTCCAAAGTAACCATATCAGACACCTTTTGGGGGTTTCAGGTTCTTCAATCTCTAATCAAATAAATGGCCAAAATAAATGATCACCCGTGTCCTCTCCAGTTCTGTCATTCTCTGTAGGTTCACACTGTATCGGGCCCCAGGGTATCAGGATATGCGGAATAAGCCAGGACACCTGCCCAAGAGTTCTGATTCCCAGCTGTCAAGCCAGTTTACTGTGTCATGGCCCTGTCCGCCCCCCCCCCCTCCTTTTTCCTTCTTCCCTGGATTCTCCCAGTTCTATCATTCCACATCAGGATCCAGTCCTGGGTGGGCCCTGGGGTCTTGGGGTTCACTGGCATATCTGGAATCCAAGTGATGGGGCAGGCCCTGCCCTTTTTCTATTACTGTTTGCACTGGACCTCCATTCCCCAGCTGCCCAGCCAGGCCCCTCAGTAAGACCCTGTTGGGGTGAGTAGGTAGTGGAGGGTGCCGCTTACCTTGTGTCAGACCCCACCTTCACATTTCCTCCAGTCAGTCCATGCTCGGTTGGAGGGAGAAAATGCACAGAGCCATAGGGCCACAGCTGCGTGAGAATATTACAAAGGCCTAGGGCCATGGGCAGAAGCCAGATAACCTCTGACCTCTCTACTCTTGACCTCCACCCTCTCCTGGCTCTAACTCAGTAAGCTCACATTTCTAGTTTCCTGCCTGCAGTTAACTGAGGCTGGGAGGTTGGTGGGAAGAAGACGCTTTTTTCCTTTGCAGCACAGCGGCAACTCGCAGGCGACCATGTCAGGAGTTCCCTCAACTCGGCACAGCAAGGACTCACAGTCTCTACAAAGGGGCCAGGCCTCCTCCTTACACCCCTGCCCCAATCCCATGACCCTCCCGCCACCTGTCACCCACCTTAGGAGTTCCTACCTCACCAGTCTGGGCCAGACACCAAAGAAAGTAGGTTGTGGGGGAAGTGGGAGGAGGAGAGGAGGTGGAGCCCACTGGCCCCACCCTCTTTTTTGCTCCTGTCTCAGAGTTCCAGCCCAGGCTTCATTTTGCCCCCTTTCTCCATCAGGCTGACCTCTTGGAGCCCCGACTTGATTTTTTCTCACTCCATCCACCCATTTCAGTGCCTTTAATGAGAGTGCTTCTCCTCCCACCTCAGTGAACTTTGTCCTTAGGACCAGAGTTAAATTCACCTGTCCTTATCCATTCTCAATGCGCAGTGTATTCAGAGCAGTTTGCCTTATGTGTAGGGAATATATATTGTGCCTGGGAGCAGAGATCACGGTTTGTTTTAATCTCTGTAGATCATGCCGTGCTCTGCAGACAGTAAGTACTGCTGTGGTCTTGGGATGGTGTGTTCTGCTTTCACTGCCACAGTACCTTTTCTATGAACTGCTTGTTTTCTGCAGACCTGTAAGACGAGTTTGTGTGTATGCTTCTTGGCGTGGTTAACTCTTGATTCTTCAAAAGCCACCTCCAAGGTCATGCCTGCTGTGACCACAGCACTTCATCCTACTCCTGTCTCAGCCTTTACCTGTTTATATAGTAACTAGGGGCCCCGTGCACAAAAATTATTTATGCACTCGGGGGGGGGGGGTCCCTCAGCCTGGCCTGTGCCCTTTCACAGTCTGGGACCCCTTGGGGAATGTCCACCTGCTGGCGTGCCTGGTCAGCCTGGGTGAGGGGCTGATGGCTCTTTGCAGGCTGGCCAAGCCCCCCAGTGGGGACCCTCACCCCAGGGGGGTGTGACCAGCGTAGGTGAGGGGCTGATGGCCGTTTTCAGGCTGCCCACATCCCCTTCAGGGTTCATATCCCTACTGGAGTGCCTGGCCAGCCTGGATGAGTGGCTGAGGGCCATTTACAGGCTGGCTACAGCTCCCATTGACCCAACGTCCCAGCGAGGCTGGCTGGAAGTAGGTTTCTGGGATTTATTTATCTTCTATAATTGAAACTATGTTGCCTTGAACAGAGGCCAGCCAGCGAGGCAGGAAGTTTCCTCCAAACAGAAGCCTCCTATTTGCTCTAGCTCTGTGGCTGCCGGCCGCCATCTTGGCTGGGTTAATTTGCATATAGTTGCTCTAATTGGCTGGTGGGCTTGGCTTGGCTGGTGGGCATGGCTTAGGTGTCTGGGAGCGATGGTTAATTTGCATATTATTCTTTTATTAGATTAGATTTTCTGTTTACACACTTTTTTTCCACTGCGAGCTTCTTATGGAGAGTGATAAGTTTTCAATCATCTCTAAATCCCAGCAACTAACTCAGGTCCTGACATATAGCAGGTGCTTACTAAACACAATGGAGGCCCAGGACCCACTCTTTCAGTTGTGGGTCAAGCAGTAAATCTGGGTGAGGCAGATGCTGGGAGGTGCAGAGTGGCTGGAAGCATACCCTGTCCTTGAGACTCAGAGAAGGGTAGACAAGGCTGGGTGCCATGCCTTCAGAGAGTTAACCACTGGACAAATGAAGGAGAGTAGCAGGTAATGAATGGGACAGAAGTCTAACCCCAAGGACAGTCATGGGGCATAGCCTGGGCTGTTGCAGTAGACCATGTGGAGCCTGTGTGTGTGTGTGTCTGGGGGGGGGCAGGGAGTGGAGCGGGGGCATGGGGGGAAGGGAGTGCCTGGAGTGCTATGCCTGTGTGTGTAGTGGTGAAATGCCCATGATGGTGAGTCTCTGTCCCAGACCAACAGAGAGGAGAGGGAAGAGATGTAACAGGAATGTTGCTGTGTAAATGAGGTGTGTCTCTGTCAACACTGGGAATGCAGAGTGGGAGGAGAGCTGATTGCCATTTTGCTTCCACCTATTTCCTTACTGTTCAGCTCTCATATGGGCAAAGTGTGGCTGGGATCAGAAGAATTTCAGTCTGTAGTTAATATACTAATAAACGGAAATTGGCCAACAGCCCTTGGTATGTATAATAAGTGTAGATGTAAGAATGTCTAAACCCGTAGAGAATTTTTATGAGTTTATTTGAGCCAAAACTGAAAATTACTGGGAACAAGATCTAAAATGCTCTGAAGAATGACAGAGTTGCAGTTTATTTTATGCATTGGAAATTAAGGAGAGAACATAAGGAAGGTGGGAGAGAGCAAGGTGGGCAGGGATGGCATTACAGGATAAGTTTATGTGCTCTCTTGAGGAGGATTATGTCTTCAAGGGGCATTACTTCTGGTATTTCAAAGTTGTGTTTAACCTAGATGCACCCTGGGCAGGCTTAAACACCTTTCACTAGAGAAGTGAAAGGCCTGGGGCACAACTACCCACTGTGACCTTCCCAGTTAGGAATTTATGATTAGATCCCCCTGTGAGGTTACTTTGCCTTTTCATCCACAACATCTGGTAACATGTAATTTTCCCTCCTTTTTTGATTATTTCCTCCAGTTGAATTCTAAGAAGTGTCATTACTGAGATAAGCAATTTGAAAGTGTTTATTTCCCAGAATACTCATGGCCAAATTGCTTCCCAAAGCTCTTATTCTTTCTTTATCAATTTAGCATCCTTAGCAATGTATCAATTCAATTGCCCATCCATTTTCTACTTGCTTACCTCCCACAAACCACCTTCCTAGAAGTTGGTTGACACCTTTCATCTGGCCACTGTGCCCACCTCATTTGTGGGGATAATGGCAAAGGGAAGTGAGAGGCCCAGCTGGCATGGGTCAGTGGTTGAGCATGGACCTATGAATCAGGAGTTCACAGTTCAATTCCCAGTCAGGGTATATGTCAGGGTTGTGGGCTCGATCCCCAGTAGGGGGCATGCAGGAGGCAGCCAATCAATAATTCTCATCATTGATGTTTCTCTCTCTCTCTCTCTCTCTCTCTCTCCCAGGTCTGACCAGCAGCCCCTGAATGATGGTTGAACAGATTACCCTGACACAGTTTCACTATGGGGGAGAGGGCTAAGGGATGGCCCAGCTGAAGAAGCCAGGCAGCCACAATTGCCTGCCTCATTAGCCTTTTATTGTATAGCAGGTTGAGATAAAGTTTATCTTTTAGCAGGTAATATTGGGAGGACGCATGTGTTTACATTGTCCTCTAGGCAAGGGCATCCAGGGATTAGGCATAAGGAGTCCAGTAAACACTAGGGGTCTGCATATGCACAGACTTGTTTGGAAATGTCAAGGAATTATTAGGGGCGCCACCTTCAACACTACCCTAAGTCTGAATTCCAACAAGCAGGGAAGGCGGCCTTCCACACACTTCCCATTTTTCGAAATATCCTCCTTACAACTTTCCAACCAAGTCTCTTGTGCTCCCCAACATCTCCCTTCCTCTCTGAAATCAATATAAACATATTTTTTAAAAAAGGGAAGTGCAGGGACAGGGGAAAAGGGAGAAGCAGAGATCATTGACAGACTTCCTGTGAGTCTACCACTGAATGCTTCTTCAAGACTATATTTTTTGTGATTTTGTGTTTCTGAATATGGGTCTGCTTTATACTTGTGGCCAGCATGAGTGTATTATTTTGTGTACTGCTCACTGTGCTAAATTATTTATGCAAATTAAGTAATTTAAAATATGTATAATGTAATAAGAGGTACTGTTATTATGTCCATTTTATGGGTGAAGTCAGACACTTGAGGAAAACATATAACTAATCAAGGGTGGGGTCAAGACTTAAACCCTTAGTCCCAGTCCAGAAACCTGACTCTTAACCACTTAGTATGCCCTCTCTAAACATTCTTTTTGACTGCTCTCATAATGATAATTTAACAAAACACCTGTGATATTCTAAGATCTTTACTCTGATCTTCCCTGGAGAAGTGGTTAGATGCTATTGCCTTTTGCAAAGGCAGCAAAAGAGAATGTCAGAAAATGACGAAAGATATTGACTGTAAGAAAAGATTGGGAAATTAAAATCGCAGGCTCTGTATCAGGATACTTATCATTTATGAGCTCATTAAGACTGATTGTGAAAGGTAACACTTTTAACTGAATGGCTCTGGAAGCCCAGTGTGCGGGTGACTTCTTCTAAAAGGGTGTTGGTGGTAATATATATGTGTGTGAAGAAACAATTTGGCCCACATCCATGATTTTCATTTGATCCTTAATAACAACCACGTGGGGGCAGTCTGATGCTCATTTTCATGTTAGAGCTCAGAGAAAGTACATGATTTGTTTCGTTAGAATTAAACGTAGAATCTTGACCTCTTAACTCGGTTGAGTGTTTTTCTCTGTTAGTTGCCTTACAGCTCCTCAAATGTGTAGGGAAAGTGGATAAATGATTTAACATGAAGCAGGTCAGAACATTGATATTTCTGGGTTGGAAACGCTTCCAAAGAATCATAAATCTTCAAGTATGTCGTCACCCTCACCAACTAGTTGTCATCCTATATAATAAAGAGCTACTATGCTAATTAGACCAAACAGCAGAATGACCTTCTGGATGAAGCCAGGGCTGTGAGGGCCAGCTGAGGCAGCCTGGGGCTGTGAGGGCTGAGATCCTTGCAGAATTTCGTGCATCGGGCCTCTAGTATTGTATAAAGGTCTCTGTGAATGAACTAAGTGAACATTGGGGTTCAGTCTGTCCCTCTCACTCAGATATTTAGCACTAAGCCACAAAAAGTGACTATGAAATTTGAGAAAGTGAGCATTTGTTATTACCAAGTGACAAAAATGCATGTGTTCATTAGAGATGTCTACAGGTAGTGGTACCAGGTTCCCACATGATTATGTCCCTATATATGAGAAAACAAGGAGGCTTTGATTGTGGTTAGTCACATATTTTTTGGAGATGTCCAAACCAGGTTTCAGATCTCAGTTCTACCGTCTTGCAAACTTGGTTATTTTTTTTTAACATATATATGCATTTAAAATTATGTTAATGAGAATACTTTTTTACCATATTTAAAAAAATGATTTGAACTTTTAAATCTGAAATGGCTCTGGTATTAGGATTTATTTGTCTCCTGGTCAACAGGGCTTAGATGCCACTGCACGGGTGAGCATGTCCTCCTCCACTGGAAGTCCTTGTCTTGTGGCTACCTCAGGGACTTCATCTTTTATGTTGCTGTTAACTCTCACTCAAGGATATTTTTCCATTGATTCTTAGAGAGAGTGGAAGGGAGGGGAACAGACAGAGAGAAACATTGATCCATACTCAGGGCCAGGGATTGAGCCAGTAACCAAGGTACGAGGTACGAGTCCTTGGCTGGAATTGAACCCGGGACCCTTCAGTCCATGGGCTGACACTCTATCCATTGAGCCACACCAGCTAGGGCAGGGGCTTTATTCTTCTTAAATGTTTAACCACTTTCCATTTCTATTCACCGAAGGGGTTCTCTTGTGAACTTGAGGGGTATGCACACTTTCTAATCCAAGCGTCTTTATCAGATCTGTCTCCCAATGTGGACATCTTCTTGAACTTTTTATTCTAGTAACAATGTGCAGTTTATAGGGGTGCTGCAGATCCCCACCATATTTTTCATGACCTGCAGGTGAAGGCTGAAACGTGTTATCTGGAATTCTTAACTTGGTAGATTTGTGATGAATCATTTTACACCAACCCCTCCCTTTGTTATAGTTTGTAGTCTGCCTGGGGCCTCTGAACTAGTGAGCGCAAAAATCCCGGCCTTGAGTGTGGTGACTGCTTTGCAGAGGCAGCAGTTGCTAAATGTTGTTGCATGTTTTATTGTTCATCTGCTGGGTGTGACACTGTGAGGTGTAAACAATAGATCCCACAGGAATCTCACTCTCAAGGGGCTTACTGTCCAGAAGAGGAAAGGCATGTATATACTAACTGTGAGACAAGGTACAAAGTGACAAATTCTGCAAACAAGGTACAGAGTGCTGCTGGGGTCAGAGGTGAGACACTGTGCTGAGAAGGGTGGGGACCAGGAATGTGAGGGGCCCCCGACTGTGAGAGGGTGCAGACCTGGCTGAATTTCATGCACCTGGCCTCTAGTGTAATATATTTTAATATATCAAGACACATTGAGATATACTATACAATCTCTTTTCCAATCACTACCATAGCCTAAGATTTCCAATGTTTTTCATAATTCTTCAGACATACAGTTTTTGATGGCTATGAGACATTACATCTTTGATATGCCATAATTTATTCAAACATCATCCTACTATTAGATATCTAAGTTATCTGATATCACTAATAATGCTGAGACAAGCATCTCATGAAATCTGCTTTGAAGGAGAGAGTGCTTATTTAGTCATGTACTTCGGGCATCACTTCACAAATAAGCCTGGGAAGGATATCCTGAAGTCCTGGAATATGCTGGAATAATGGAAAAGGGAGAGAGAGAGGGGAGGAAGCCAAAACATGAAGGGGGACAAATGGAGAAAATAGATGTGAGATGAGAAAGAGCCAGAGGGAGGGAAGAATGGAAGATGGCTTTTGCTCCTAAAACCCCTGGAGCTGAGCCATCATAGTACGCGTGGTTCCTACCAGGCCTCCAGGTGTGGTTTCAGCTGCGAAATAAAGGGTATTCTCAAAGAAGTTCAAATACTGTCGGAGCACAAGGTATTCTGATTATTGCACAGTGGGCCCAGGCTGAGCAGGGACTTTGGATAAATAACTGGGGGAGAGGCAAAGCTATAGGTTTGTGTGGGAGCAGCAGGGCTTGCAGTAGGCAGGGAGTGAGGCCTGGGGTTTTCTCGGGATCTGTGCTATGGGTGAGAGGAAGGAGCTATGAGGGGATGAGCAACTCCCTCAGGCCAAGGCAGCTCCAGCCTGTCTCCCTGCACTGCCTTGCCCTGGTTCTGCTGGTCAGTGTAGCTGGACCTGGTTTAAATATTTGGGCACATGCTCAGCCAAGCTCTGGTTCCCTCTAGTCTTCTCCCACTGGGCCTCAGGATCTAGCCCCATCTCAGACACTGTGGCTAGTCACAAGGCGGTAAGTGCCAAGCTGGATAGTTGCAAAATCCATGTGGTTTAGTTTGCTGTCCCTGACGGAGAGACCTAGGGAGTTTCTGCAGCAGGAAAAGAGGGACTGTTTCCTGCCCCTTCCACACAACCTGCCCGAGGGGGCAGAGAGCTGGGAATGCAGGAAGAGCTGCTCTTCCTAAACACCTGAGTAGACAGGATGTGAGGGCAGCAGCAAGGACACACAAACACTCAGACATAGTATATCCAATGGCATTAGGTTTATTCTATGGGAAGGTAGAGTGTGGGGCTCTCAAAAGGCACCTGTGAGGCACAGAGCAACCCTGAGAGTGAAGCAAATAAGGCACCACAGCCAGGGCCACAGAGGAACCTCCACCCCCTGGGGAAACCAGGGTTCTAGAGCCCCTTGGTACAGCAGAGGTGAGCAGATGGTCTGCTTCTTATACCAATGGTTCTGCTTCCTCTGGGCATCCTTATAGTCTGGCACTCACGGCTGGAGGCACAGGGCCCATCCACTTCTCTCCTGGGTGGAGAAACTCACGCATGTCAGAGGCTGACTCCACAGCCCCAGGAAGAGTTGTGCTTGGCTTCAAGGCACAGAGGCTTCCTTCTCTCCTATGAGGGTGAAGGTGGCCCCTCCCCATTCAACCTCAAGCAACTGTGTCTACAGAAGGCTTCACTGTTGTATATACCTGGAACATTTTTGCTCTGAATCTGTCCTTCTGCTCAACTGATATTAATGGCGGGGGGCTAAGGTCAAGGGTCAAGGGCAGTTCGGTGTGAACTTGTCACTTACCCAGCAGATGGGCCAGCAACTCCATCCGGTCAGAGCCAAACAGCATGTGGGTTTGGCCGTTCAGGTGGGCCACAGTGACAGGCAGCCCAAAGGCCTAGAGAAAGCAGTAGCAGTGCATGGAGGAAGATGGTTGTTAGCTACGAGCCAGATCTTGTCCGAGGACATAGAAGCAAAAAGCCTCTATGACAAGCATGTCAAACTCAAAGGCTAACACAGGCCAAATAAACAAGGTTCAAGTTTATGTGGGCCACAAAAAAACAAAAGCTTCAATTTTCATAGAAATGTAGGTTTATTTCAAAAAGCATAGTATAAAAAAAAAAGAACAAGAGCAATGATAACATTAATGTTTTCTTCCTGACACTTGATATCTCTTCTCTGCTACTATCTTTTCCACTTCAGGGGAAATCTTGTTCACAGGAATTACTTTCAAAACTGACCCAAGGTAAATGTCAGTAATTCTGCATCTGACAAGTGATTTATTTCCTGGCATAATTGTAACTGCTCATACCGTTGTATTGGCTGGGCCTCAAAAATATTTGCTGTGGGTTGCATGTGGCCTGTGGACTACGAGTTTGACATGCTTGCTCTATGACAAGCGGCTTCATGGTTCTAAGGAGTTTCCTAATTCTCAGATGCTCTGTCTTCTATCACCACCTATCTCTCCCTTTCCTTGGCTGAGGGACAGGAAGGGAGAGGAGGGTCATCTGTGAGAGCTGTGGAGGACTCATGTAGGGAGCAGCTTTGAACAGAAGCGTAGGGACTCAGCACTCACAGGCTCTGTTCAGCACTGGGGTGGGGGGCACACACCAAGAATGGCTCACCCCATATCTGCAGGCTGCCTCGGTGGTCTCCTGGAGCTGTTTCTTCACCTGCGGCGTTGAGATCTTTTCCAGAAGTGCCCGGGCTCCTTCTGTCGACATGCCAGCCTTCTCTGCAGCCTGAGGGGATGTGGCAGGGAGCACAACTGTGTCTGCATTAGTGGGAGTGGGGATCTCAGGAAAAAACTCGGGTCTTTGTACTTTCTGCCCCCAAGTTTTCAGGGCAAGGCCTTTACCCACCCATGAGCAGAGATCTATCCTTGCCAAGAGAGGCTATTTTCTTCCATTAAAAAAATAATAATCCGAGTTTGGTGGAAAAAGCAGTTAGAGTTGTATCAACTGAACACCAGAGGGTGTCTTAGAGGCAGCTCCTGACCTCTTCAGCAACCAATGAGACAAGTCCAGGTGGTACCCGGCCAGGGACCAGGGCAACTTTAAGGAGCTTGTTAGTAACAGAACCAATGCTAGAATCTGGGGCTCTTGCCTCCCTACTTCTCAGAATTCCTGAATATCTCATGGGTTTTGTTGTTGTTTTGTTAAATCAAAGACTGTGCTCTAATTCCCATGGAATTTCCTGGGGGCTTCTGAGCAGGGCACATGGCTGTAGCCACCTGCTTGGCTTTAAGAGGATGATAAAGGCTTCCGTTTGGGGTTTATTATAGTTTGGGATCAGTGGTTTGGCTGCACATTAGAATCTCCTGGGGGAGCTTTTAAAAATCCCAATTCACAGACCATCCCCTTGAGCAATTACATTGGAATTTCTGGGTGGCGTTGCCCAGGTGTTCCAGGTAATTTTAATATACAGCCAAATTTGAGGACCACTGAAACCTGACCTCATGGCCCCGAGTGGAACAGGAAATCATGCAGTGCATTCTGATACGACATTGTCTTTGACTCACTGCACGAGAGGACTAGATCCCCGAACAAATGCCCAATGTTAGGGGAATGGTTAAGAAACAAAAACAAGTCCGCTGAATGGGATGCTATGTAGGAGCTAAGAATTACACTATAAATATTAAGTGAAAAGGCAAGCCTATGCATATACTTTGCGGGAAGAAAAACACTGGAGGATATGGCCATATCCTTGGCCATTTGTGTGTGTGTTTAACTTTGGTAATTTGCCATTTTAGATATTAAATTTGAATGTGCCTCGACTATCTTTTGTAAGCTGAAGGGAAAATTCTGTTTTGAATTTTCCGATTTAATCCCAAAGAAAAACATTCTGTGTGGCACACAGTTCAATGTTTTGAGTTATTCTCATTTGTTCTTCCTCAGGCTTTTTTATAATCCTGGCTTGACTCAGTTATCTCTTTTTGTCTTTCTAAACATTTTATTAACTCTTTATTGTTAAAGTACATATGTCCCCTTTTCCCTCTATTGCCCTCTCCCAGCCTGTCCCTGCCCCCCAGGCCCAGCCTTCACCCCTCTATTGTCTGTGTCCATTGGTTATGCTTATATGCATACAGGTTCTTCGGCTGATCTCTTATCTTTTTGTCTTTCTAAAGCCTGTTTTTAGAGTATCCCGATTTCTACTCTGGATGTGTTGGTGAGATTTCTGTTGGGAGTGGTCTGGAGTCAAGACTTGCCAATACTTCATCCCTTCCTATGGGGGGGGTGGGGGAGAAGCTAACAGTTATCCTCTCTCTCCCACTGACTTCTTCCATCAAAATTCAAATGTAGAATTTTCACTTCCCCTTTCAACCTTGAGATACACTTTTGAGAGTCCTCTTAGTTCCAAGCTTTCAGTAATCTGGCCTCTCAAACACAGATGTCCTTTCATCCCAAATAACAATGACCTCTTCCATGTAGTAGGAAAACTATGTCCTTCTTCGCCCCCAAGTGTTCTCAGATTCCCTAAGGAGGAGGCAGAGCCAGGAACACTTACTGCCAGAATACTCTGCGGCTCCGTGATGTCTTCATCCTGGGAAGGGGAACACTCAGCAGGAAGGGGTGGCCGGGTAAAGGGTGGGATGGACAGCAGGACAGTGAACAATAGGGCAGGGCAGGAGCAGGTGTCTAGAGATGGGCCTCAAGGAGGGTCACCAAGTAAGTCCTCCAGGGTTTCCCATGTGGGTTCCTAGAGCCCTGCCCTCACCCGTGACCAGACCCGCATCCACAGTTCCCTGGACACTTTCTCCAGCATCTCGGGGTGCTCCAAGTTCACTGCGGTGAGGAAACGCATGGCCGACAAACTTCCTGTGGGGGCAGAGGCACTCAGAGGTAGAGCTCCCCCAGCTTGTTTCCCGATGGTGGGCCTGCACTTTCCCGCTTCTGACATCCCCGAGCTGCATCGCCCTCAGCCTCCCACCCAGGTTTCTCATAACCGATTGTCCTGCTCTTTTTCCTCTTATGTCCCCCTAACATTCTGCTTGTTCAACTCCGAGCCTGAGTTTTTCCAGCGTTTGTTTCCTTGAAGTTAGTCTCCCAGCCCTTCCTTCCTGGGCCTACACTCTCCAACTTGGCTGCCTTCTGCTGCTTGCTGTCCCCACCTGTATCTCACTCTTTACCTTTTTCAAGGATCACAGAGAAGAAGTCCTTGGGCAACTGGATGGGAACCTGGATGTGCTGTCCGAGGAGCTTTATGTCATTTGTCAGGTATTTGGCCTTGAGAGGAAGCAGAGCTGGCGGCTTGTTCCCTAAAAGTGGAAATTCGGACCTGCTGGTGAGATACCTAAGAATCCCAGGCTTGGGGGACCCTTACAGGGTTTTGGGCAGCCCCCCTGGGCCTTGGAAATGAGCCTTCCCTCAAGTCCCAGCCCCAAGCGCTGCTTCCTTTATACCACTGTTTTTCATGACCCCTGCAATGAAGGTCGGGCGCAACTGCAGGTGGACGTTCCAGATGTTCTTATATCGGCACAGGATCTGCAGGAGCAGAGAAGGTCCAAGCCCATGTGCAGGATGGAAGGCATGCGCACGGCAGAGGGAGAGGAGTGACAACTGGTTAGCCACAGGTTCTGAGCGAGAAGTAAGGATTAGGCGGACACCCTAACTTGCTTGGTTTGAAATGGCAAAGCTCTCGCACTCCTAGAAATCTATCCCAGGACCCTAGCTCCTATGGACGGTTTCCATCCTCCCCGCCCCTCAAATTGACACCAGAGGGCTAAGGGGTGGGGGGTGCCAAGGTTTTCCCCTTGACTTTTCTGAGTTGCCTCTTTTCCAGACCGCGGTGGGAAACCACTGTCTTAGGATAGAAGGACTCAACCTGGAGCCAGCGACTGTACCCGTTTTCCAAACACCAAGTGACCTTCAGCCCCGTGCTCTATCTGCGTGTCCTAAACTCCTCGGGCAGCGCCAGGAGTTGCCCGAGACAGGGCCCTGCGTCCTGCGCGCGTCCTGCCCTCGGCCCTCGCCGTCCCAGCCCCGGCGTCACCTCGAACCCCAGCCAGGAGTAGGGGGACAGCACATCGTAGAAGAGCTCCACGGTCCGCGGCAGGGGCCCCATCGCAGAGGAGAGGCGAGCGCCGCTGGAGAAGCCGCGGTACACGTTTCCTTTCGCTGGAACGCGGTGACACCGCCCCCTTCTGCCGGCCGGAGGGCCGCCTCCCGCCCTCACCGCGCAGCCTCGCGGAGGAGAACCGCCCCAGCGGGGTCAGGGGGCTGAGCCACCGGAGTGGAGGGAGAGGGGGGGTTAGGGGTGGTGCGGTGTCCCCAGAGGAGCTGCAAGCCTGGTGAACTGCGGGATTCAAGGTCATCGCCCTGCCTTAGGGTGGAGTCTGGGGCAAAAGGCGGTGGTTTGAGATGCATGCTGCACCTCCCACTTGGCTGTGCTCCCTGGGCAAGCTGCCCACCCTCTCTGAACCTCAGTTTCCTCAGTCATCTTACAAATGAGGACACTTATATGATAACCCCTCCTTCAATTAGACCCTGTAGTCAGCAAGCTGAGGCATTATGAACTGAGCCAAATCATATGCCCAGACCTGGGCCCCGGCCAGGGAGGAGCCTGCAACCTAGGTACATGCCCTTGGTCAGAACTGAACCCAGACCCTGCAGTCAGCAGGCTGAGGCATTATGCACTGAGCCAAACCGGCTAGGGCAGGATATGACATTTCTTAGCCCTCCAGCAGTGTACCTTCATTTTTTTCTCCAGGAGTGTAGTGCAAAAACCCTAGATCACCTTTAGGGATTCTTATTACCCAAGTTACTAAGAATATTACCAGTGGCATACAAGGAGCTTAGCCAATGAGCAGTCAGAAAAGGTGTTTCCTCTGTAGCGGAAAGTGCCCTTCCATCTTGTGGCTATGGGGGTGACCATCTTTGTGACAGAGTGACACCTAATTTGCATATTATTCTTTTATTAGATGGGATTACACTTACCGCAAAGACAGACTTGTTTAAAGTTTCATTTAATTTAAAATTACTTTTAACATTACTACTTTTGTGAATTGGAAAATACATAACAATGAACATTTCACTTCTCATTTGTATTTATAAGGCAAAACCTAGGCCATCAGAATGCAAAGACACATTATAAACATTTACATAGAGTAGAACATATAAAGCGGGATGAGAAATGATGCTATCACTGTGCACTTGCAAATTAATTGCTTGTTGATCCCTGAAGCTAAAAAATTATACTTTGTTTTTCTCTATAATATTTATTTAAAAGTATCCAAGAGCTAATTTAGCCTGGTGATAATAAGATTTTATTTTAAAAATAGATCATGACTTATTTTTGAAAACTTTATATATGGAAATAATTTTAGACTTACAGAAAAGTTGTAAAGATAGTACAGAGAGTTTCTGCATGCCCCTCATCCAGGTTTCTCTCAAGTGAGCATCTTATGTAACCATGGTATAATGGTTAAACTAAGAAGTTAACATTGTCTAATGTTACTATTAATTAGATTATAGACTTCATTCGGATTTCACCATTTTTTCCACTAATGCCTTATTCTGTTTCAGGATTCAGCTCAGGACACCACATAGAATTTGGTTGTCATGTCTCTTCAGTCTCCTCCCATCTGGAAGTTTCTCAACTGTTTCATGACCTTGACTGAACCATGGCCAGGGGTGAACCTGAGGAGGGGCAGTGAAGGATTAAAGAAGACAGAGAAGAGAATACAGTTGGGACCAGGTGGATCACTGCATGGATGAGGAAACAGTGACACAGCCTGTAAACCGAAACTTTATTTTATAGTCAGATCACACAAAGCAAAACAAGAGCAGGGGTGAGCAGTTTACAATGTTCTTGTGAGTTTCAAATCTATTTCCTTACTTAAGCCTTGTTTTGGCAGCACTTGCTGCACCTCCCACAGCCCATTAGCTACCTAGAAACAAGGGAAGACTACAAGGTCAAGCTTAATTGTGCTAGGAGGGCTCTGCCCTCTAAACTGGGATTTGTATGTGGCTCTGCCACAGGTCAGTCCGAGGCTTGACCCTATAGCTGCTCCCTACACTTGACACTTTTGAAAAGTATTAGTCAGATATTTTGTAAAATGTCCCTCAATTTGAGTTTGATGTTTTCTTAACTAGGCTGGAGTTATGGATTTTGGGGAAGTACTGTATACCACACAGATAAAGTGCCCTTCTCCTCAAATTATATCAGGGGGTTCCTGATATCAACATGACTTACTACTGGTGATGTTAACCTAATCACTAGGTTAAGGTGGACCAACTATCAAGTTTCTCTACTATAAAAATTACTACTTTCCCTTTTCCATACTCTATTCTTTGGAAGAGAGTCACTAAATGAAGCCCACTCTTGGGGTTAGAGGAAGGGTTGGGAAGATTAAACCCACCTCCTTGAGAAGAACAGCAAAGAATTGATGGACATGTATTAAAACTACCACAGTAGTTAAGACACATTCTAGGTGAGATATTTTGAGGTTGTGCAAATGTCCTCTTCCTCCTTAAACTTTCACCAACCAATTTTATCATTCATCAGTGAATCTTGCCTGCAGCAATTACTACTGTGGTGTTTTAATGGTACTTTTCTATTTCCCTCATTTTTCTACATTTATTAATTGGAATTTTTCTGAAAGAAAAATTGTCTCGTTTATTTACTCAATCGTTTATCTCAGTATGGACTCATGAATGACATTTAAGAATCATAGAATGGTAAAAGCATTTAATTTGCAAGTGTCTATATTCTTCTTCCATACATTATTATTATTATCATTATTGTTATTAGGTTGGGCCTTGTTGTGGATAATATGGAGTGGGACAACAATTTACTCTAATAAAAGAGTAATATTGAAATTAACCATTTCTCTGAGATGCCTAAGCCATGCCCACCCAGCCAAGCCACACCACCAGCCAATAAGAGCGGCTGTATGCAAATTAACTCAGCCAAGATGGAGGCTGTCAGCCACCGAGGCAGGTGCGGTGCAGGCGGCGGGGTGGGCGGGGTGGGTGGGGTGGGCTTGGCCAGCCTGCAAACTGCCATCAGCCCCTCACCCAGGCTGGCCCAGCACGCCAGCAGGTGGACATCCCCCAAGGGGTCCCAGACTGTGAGAGGGCACAGGATGGGATGAGGGACCCCCTCCCCCCGAGTGCACAAATTATTATGCACTGGGCTCCTAGTAGAGAATAAGTACACTTCTATGCACAATTATCTTCATACTAGAGACCCTGGTGCATGAATTTTGCACCAATGGGGTCCCTTGGACTGGCCTGTGGGGATCAGGCCAAAACCAGCTTGCCTACATCCTCCAAGGGATCCTGGATTGTGAGAGGCACAGACCAGGCCAAGGGACCCCACAGGTGCATGATTGGGGCAGGGAGGGACCTTGGGTGGGCTCCAGGGCATGTCTGGCCAATCTCACACAGTCCCTGATCTGCCAGACCCCAGCAGCAAGCTAACCTACCAGTTGGAATGTCTGCCCCCTGGTGGTCAGTGTGTGTCATAGCAACTGGTCCAATGGTCAAACAGTCAGACACTGAGCATATTAAGCTTTTATTATATAAGTTTGCTGAGAGGAGTGTCTAATACTGTTTATAGTTGTTGGAACAAGAAGGAGTATGTAAGTCAGTATTTAAGGTAGGAAAAGTAACTGCTAGAGGAACTAAATGTGATGTAATTACAAACTTTGGAGGAGGGAGAAGAAGGTATGTAAACCAAATTTCATTTTTCGTGGACAAGTCAATGATATTGTCTATAGTTGAAACATCACTGGAGCTTTAGTCATGTAATTGAGAATTAAATATCTAAACCAGAAATACTTTAAATAAGTTGCCTTTTCAAATCAGTGAAAGATGGATTATTCAGCAAAAGGTACTGGAACAAGTAGGAGGTTTACATAAAATGTAGTTGGACCCATACCTCACACCTTACACCAAGAACATGTTTGGATGGATCAAATATTTAAATGTTAAAGAGAGAACCCAATAAAGTACCAGGGAAACTATAGGAAAACTTAAAAAAATAATCTGTGCCCTGGTCAGGTAACTCGGTTTAGAGTGTCCTCCCAACACGCCAACGTTGGGGGTTTGATACCTGGTCAGGGCACATACAAGAATCAGTGAATGCATAAATTCTCTCTCTCTTTCTAAAATAACTAACTAACTAACTAACTAACTAAATAAATAAATAAATAAAATTAATAATTTTGGAGTAGAGACACCTTTGTTAACTATAATGCTAAAATGTAGAAACCTTAAGAGAAAAGATTTATACATTTAATTATATGAAATTCAAAAAATCTGTTTGGCCAATTCCAATAAGTAAAAAAATAACTGGGAAAAATATTTGGGTTCATTTCAGTCAAAAAGCTAATTATCTTAGGATAGAAAGAACTAAAAAACAAACAAACCAAAAAACCCACAACAAAGTAAAAGCCTACTGGGCAAATGGGCAAATGAAATGAACAGAACATTCTCAGAAATTGACATAGAGATGTTCTTAAACATAAAAAAGCCTACTTGAACACGTTTATGGAGATTTCAAGTTAAAATTACCTTGTGATATATTTTCATCTATTAAGTTGTCAGAGGTCAAAAAGTTTGTTGACTCAGAGTGTTGGAAAGTCATTTTTTATGTATGACAATGGGTGTAAGTATAAGTCTGTACAACCTCTAAGGAGGGCAGTTTAACAATCTTTCTGGTTTACAAATACACACACCCTTTGACCTAGCAATTCCATTTTTAAGAATTTATACTCTAACCACATCTGCCTACATTCAGTATGGTGTGCTATGAGATTATTTATAACAGCATTGTTTATAATGGCAAAAATTAGAAACTATCCAAATGTTCATCAATGTGATTCTAACTCAATCCACCAATATTTATAATATTTTCAACTTTAAAAAGAATTCGTAAGCTCTCTGTATATTGAATGATATCCTATATATTAAACGAAAAACGAAGTGTAAAAGAGTGCATATTTTTTTGCTATCTTATTTAGGGATTGGAGTACTCTCTAGGTGTGTGGATATACACATGACATATATGCTTGTTGATATGCTGAATGGAGTAACAAAAAGCTGATAGAAATTGGTTGCTTTGGAGGAGAGAAGCTAGGTGACTGGGTGTGGGCCAGGAGAAAGACTTTTATTGTACATAATGTTTAATGCTTTTTGATTTTTTGACTTGTGTGACTATATTATCTACCCAGAAAGAAAGACAGGCAGGAAGGAAGGATAGAGGGAGGGTGATAGGAAGAAAACTAAGACAGGAAGGAAGTTGCCTTTAGGAGATTGTTCTGGCAGAGACTTATTTATATGATTCATTTCCATTTGTATATTTTACGTAGATTTAAGGAAAATGTCAGTGATGAAGGCCATGTAGGAACACATGTGATGCAGTTTGAAGATATAATATTTGCCAAGATGCAACTGAATATTGACATCACTGGTTCTAAATGCCCAACATTTTCCTAGGGATTTACCAAGGGTTATGTGAAATTCCAATTTCACATAATTAGAATGTGAAATTAGCTTTCGAATTTAAGAAACCAGACTAAAGTGTGAGAGCGTGCAGTTGACATTTCTTTTGGATAAGTATGCTTTATTAAAAGAGGCAAGCCTTGACAAACCAGGGCACTCTAAATATGATTAATAAATTTAGTTGGGCCATCTCATAGTTCATCAGGACATGTCAATGTGATATAACATCATCACACCTGGGAGCAGCTGATATATTCTGTCACTATACCCTTATAAATATGTACAAAACATATTGGACATATGGGCAAAAAAAGGTAAATAGCTGTATTAGGGACTATATACATTTTTCTTAATTTCTCAGACTCCCTATCAGGCTTTGATAATTTCTTTTGTTCCATTTCTCTCTTTAATTTTTTTAAAATATATTTTTATTGATTTCAGAGAGGAAGGGAGAGGTAAAGACAGAAACATCAATGATCAGAGAGAATCACTGATTGGCTGCCTCCTGTACACTGGGGATCAAACCTGCATCCCAGGTATGTACTCTGACTGAGAATCGAACTCTGACCTCCTAGTTCATAGGTCGATGCTCAACTATGGAGCCACGCCGGCTGGGCCCATTTCTCTTTTACAAAATAGCTTCATTGATGTATAACTGACATTCAATCAACTGCACATATTTAAAGTGTACATGATAGTAAGTTTTGAAAAATGTATACACCTGTGAAACCATCACCACTATCAAGACCGTGAACATATCCACCGTCCCCCAAACTTTCCTGGTGTTCCTTGGCAATCCCTCCCTCCCAGCCTTCCATCCATTAACAACCAGTGATCTCTTTTTTATCACTAGAAGTTACTTTGCAGCCATCTTTTCCACTATTAGATTAGATTTTTAATATAAGGAAAATCATCACGTCCCACAATGAATGTTAGAAGTCAGAGCCATTGTTTTCTGGTGTCACAGTTAGGAGACCCAAGTCCTGGAGGTTGGAGAGGAGGAGCTTTATTATGGATAATAAGTTGGGTGAGTTCGCTGGGCCTTTACACCCCTTCATATGCCAGTCATAGGTTGCGGCTGCTTGGCAGAGGTGACTTTTCAGGTGCGGCCTGGGCTGTCTGGGGGCAGCACCTCAGGAGCTGGTGTTATGTCTGAAGGGTGATCTGTGCAACCATCACAGTGCCCCTGATTTAATAATTCTTGTTCTCCCAACCTTGAGAGTTCTTTGAAAATAATATCAATAGAGAAACAAATTTCAAATTGTGGGAAGGAAAGAGAAATATTTTGTATTTTTTTTTTAAAGAATTTGAAAATACAGTGAGAACAATCCTTAAATTCAGGTCCAAAAGTGATTCATTTATGCATTAATTCATACTTTCACCCACTATGCAGGATTTCTCAGCCTCAGCACTGCTGACATGTTGGCCTGGGTAATGCTTGCTTCAGGGAGCTGGCTGTCCTGTGCATGGCAGAATGTTTAGTGGAGTCCCTGGCTCCCAACTTTGACATGCCAGTACAGCCTTCAACCCAATGTGACAGTAAAATATACTAAGTGAAAGAAACAGATGCAAGGGATGCTGTACTGTGTGATTTCATTCATGAATGTTAAATTTCCAGAGGAGACAGCGCATCAGCGCTTTCCTGAGGGTGGGAGTGGGAGCGAGTGGGAGCGGGGATGGACTGAAATGGCCTCGAGGGATCTTTTTGAGGTGATAGGATTGCCAGATGTCTCCTGAGAGGTTAGAATCACCCCTGGTGAAAACCACTGTTTATTCAGTGCCCCTTATGTCCCATGTTCTGTCCCGAGGGCTTGGGGATACAATCACTCAATTTATCCTTGGATGTGGGAATCAAAAGGCAAGAAGTTAGTTCGGAAATTCAATATAAAGTGTGTAGTGTGTGTGTTTGGGGGTGAGTGGGATGGTGGGGCAATGAGAAAGAACCAGAGAACACATTCAATTGAAAGAGACCCTACATGAAGACTTGAGGGTCAGTATGAGTTAGGTAGGCGTTGGACCATTGAGAGGCAGAGCAGGTGGATTTCCACCGAGACCCAGCGACACCTGTGAAAGTGCTGTTGCCTGGAGTCCAGAGAAACCGAGAAAGTTCACTTCTGCTGAAGGATTTGGAAGAGGGCAGTGGCCGGAGACAAGGCTGCAGAAGTGGCAGTTAGAAGCCAGGTCCTGTGACAGGTTTCAACATCTCTCCTTGAATGACCTCAAGTGACTATGATATTTTAAAATGCATTTTAGAGAAGAGAAGAAATCACATTGCTTAAGTACTCAGAAGTGCCTCCTGTGGTGTAGAAAAACACACAATAACTGTTAGTAACGTACTCGTGTTGAATCACATAGCCACAAATATTTATTTTTATTACTTAGTAAACACACAGAGAACATTTAGAGCTTACTACCTGTCAGACACGAAGTGTTTTTTAAAAAATTAATTCATTTAATCCTCATAACAATCCTGCAAGGGAGATACTACTTTTTTTTTTAGCAGCTTTATTGAGGCTTAATTTATGTATCATAAAATTTAACTTTTGTAAATGTACCATTCAATGTGTAGAGTTGTACAATCAGCACCACAATGCAGTCTTAGAATATTTCCATCACCTCAAAAAATTCCCTCGTGCCAACTTGCAATCAATTCTACTCCCACTGGAGTCACAGAAAACCACTGATTTGCTTTCTGTCTCCATAGATTTGCCTTTTTTGGAAAATTCATAATGTGATATATATGTGTGTGTGTGTATATATATATATATATATATATATATATATATATATTCCCCAAAATGCATACACATTTTAATAGCTAGCTGATAACTCAATTTTGAAAACGACTTGTATGTTAATAAGCACTGACTTTATAATCATTCCAAGTGTGTATACATTTTTGGGATACTATATATGCACTAGAGGCCCAATGCATGAAATCCATGCAAGAGTAGGCCTTCCTTCCCCCAGCTGCTGGCACCAGCTTCCCTCTGGCATCTGGGAACCAATCTTCCCTCGAAGAAGGTCATCTAGAAGGACATCTGGTCTAATTAGCATATTATGCTTTTATTATTATACATTGGTATCTGATTTCTTTCACTTGGCATGGTGTTTTGAGGTTCATTCATGTTGTAGCATGTATTAGTAGTTTTTTTATGGCTAAGTAGTATTCCATTGTATGAATGTACCACATTTTGTTTATCCACTAAACAGTTGATGGGTGTTTGGACTATTTGCAGTTGTTGGCCATTATGAGCAATGCTATGAATATTGCATACGAATATTCTTGGTGTGGAGATATATTTTCCTTTCTTTTGGGTAGATACCTGTGAGTGGATATTGGGTCTAATGCTTCACTTTTTAAGGAATTGACAAACTGTTTCCAAAGTGGCTGTCCAGGTAGATACTCTTATCACATGGCCCAGATTTTATTGATGGGGAAAAGGAGGCCTGGAGAGATTCAGAAGCATGTACAAGGTCGTAGAGCCTGTAAGTGGTGGAGGTGGGAATGGAAGTCTGCAGCTGGCTTCTGACCTTGACACTGAATTTTGGCAGCCACTTCCTGGCTTGGAAAGTGTCCTCAATTTCAAAGAAGGAGCCTCGTCTACTCTCCCGTACTTGATTTTTGGTTTCAAACTGCTGGGGAACATGTTATGTAGCTCTGTCCGTGGGAACTGGGCTTGAAAGAATTTCTGTGATGTTCCTTTCCTGCTTTACTCCTAAGGTCATTCCCTAAGCAAATTTCAGCCCACTCAAGTATTTTTATTTTCATGTTCCTTCCGTGAGAAAAATGAACAAACCTTGTGAGTGTTTGCAACTGGGATTTGTAAAGTCTCCTGTGACCAAATCCCCCTTCTTGGGCCAGGAACCACCTTCTTAGGACAAAATAACATCCTAGCTGCTGATCCAATATGTGTGCCCGTGGTTTCCTTTTAATGCAGCAGTGGTTAGCCCACAGTGCACATGCCAACGATGGCGTGTGGGCTGACTTTCAGGTGCTCGGGGGCCAATTGCTTAAAAGACCCTTTTCTCTGACTGGTAATTCCTTCCTCTGGTTTTAAAGGCCAGCACAGTCATCACTCCCTCCTGTTCCAAGACTTGATGTGACCACCAGCCTCTGCACCCTGACATTCCTGAGGATTAGGAAAGAGCAAGTCTACCTGCTCTCCAATAGGCTCTAAACCAGTGAGGAAGATGCATTTTTAGTCCTGTGGGTTAACTTACACATTAATTTGCAATTTTGGTGATTGTTCCTAAAGAGATACAAACTACCTTGAAAGAGGCCTAATCATAGTTAAGGTCATGGAGAGATTCTGCTGGGGTCTTTGAGTTCTAGTAGTTAATTCTTTGGGAATGAGGGGTTTCTAGGTGCCATTACTCTGGGAATATAATGCCATATTGACCAGGAAGAGGCACAACTGTGATCCTAACTCAGGTCCCAGATATTAAGCCCTAAACCATTCTGTCACCTAGGACTCCTTCAAATCCCTTTGTGAACCTGCATGGGGATAAGTGTCCTTCTTCAGGAGTCTTGTGCCACCCATACAGCCTCTTATTATGGCCCTTACCATAGCACATTGACATCTTCAGTATCTCCCACTGCCAAGAGGGTGAGGGTGTGTGTGTGTGTGTGTGTGTGTGTGTGTTAATCTCAGGTACAGAGAGGGTTGGGTTAATGGTTCCCTTCAATTTATAGCTCACTATTATACATACAAGTCTCCACCCTTGTTCTTTTAAATTTTATTTTTCTCTCACACTCTTGATTCCCTCACTCATATTATTATGAACTAAAGGCCTGGTGCATGAAAATTCGTGCACTCAGGGGAGGGGGGGCTCAGCCCAGCCTGTGTCCTCTTGCAACTCAGGAGCCCTTGGGGGATGTCTGACTGACAGCGTAGGCCTGCTCCCTGCAGACTAAGCCACAGTTGGACATCCTTAGTGCTGCCACAGAGGTGGGAGAGGCTCCTGCCACCGCTGCTGTGCTCGCCAGCCATTAGCCTGGCTTGAGGCTGAGTGGCACTCCTCCTGTGGGAGTTCACTGACCACCACGGGGCAGCTCTGACCCTGCTGCTGCCAGTGGCCTCCCACTCTGGGAGGCGACTGGCAGGCTGATCAGGCGATGGCGCTGGGTGGTGAGCAGCTGCTCCCAACCCCTATGTCCCCTCTATCGCCACCAGTCGCTGCCCCCCCAATCGCCATTCCATCCCTCTGCCTACTGGCACCTGCCTTGGCTGACCTGGAGCCTCCCTGTCGCCAGTCCTGCCCTGCTGACCAATTGTTCCACTAGTTGGTTGATTTGCATATTAAGCTTTTATTATAAAGCATGATCTTTGGTTGATTACCTCCCACCCACCCTCCCATCCACCCACCCATGATCAGGGCTGGAGAGGGATTCGGGAGTTCAGCCAGCCAGGGAGGGACTGTGAAAGGGCTCCAGGGCATGTCTTGCCGATCTTGCTTAGTCCTGATTGGCCAGGCCCTAGCAACAAGTTAACCTACTGGTTGGAGCATTTCCCCCTGGTGGTCAGTGCATGTCATAGTGAGCAGTTGAGCAGCCTTAGCATATTATTAGCATACTAAAGGCCTGGTGCTCGACATTTGTGCACTGGGGGTGGGGTGTACCTCAGCCTGGCCTATGTCCTCTCATAGCAGTCCGGAAAGCCCTCAGGGGATGTCCGACTGACAGTGTAGGCCCGCTCCCTGCCTAAGTTGGTAGTAGGACATCCTTAGTGGTACTGCAGAGGCAGAAGAGGCTCCTGCCACCGCCACTGCACTCACCAGCTATCAGCCCAGTTTCTGGCTGAGCGGTGCTCCCCTTGTGGGAGCTCACTGCTACCAAGGGGCAGCTCCTGAGTTGAGTGCCTTCTCCCTGGTGGTCAGTGCACGTCAGTGACCAGTCATTCCAATGTTCAGTCAATTTGCATATTACCATTTTATTATATAGGATTACACTTTGATTGGTTGAATGGACAACTGGACAACCACACACTGAGCATATTAGGCTTTTATTATGTAGGATAATAACAACACTTCTTAGTGAAACTTACTACCAGGCATTAAGTACTTTATATTAACTCAGCTAATCCTTACAACAACCCCATAGCGTAGTTACTACTATTATCTCCTGTTTTTCAGATGAATAAACTGATTAATCAGAGAGGTTAAAAGGCTTGCCCAGGCTTAGCTACTGTGTTATGTGCCTGTCCCAGACACATGTGCTGTTGTGGTTGCTAACTATCAAAGACATGAGTATGACCTCCTGAAATGTACAGTGCTGTCCTGTGTGGGAGGTGTTTTCACATATGTAAGTGGAGTTTGCAATTCTAGCACACCGATTCTGACTGTGGCGTGATATTCCTTCCACACTGAGCACCATCACAGTTGACTGACCTATTCTCCCTGTTTGTGGTGCCTTCAACTGCCTACTTCCACAACAGTGCTCCAAGGAGCATCTTTCTCTCTGTCCCCTCATGAACCTGTGCGAGGGTTTCTCTTGGGGACATACCCAGGAGTGGATCTCTGAGTCAAAGCATATGTAAATATTTCATTTTACCAAGTACTGGCAGATTGTTCTCCAGAATGAGGGAGTAATTTCACAATCCCGCCAATAGTACCAAGATTTTCCTTCCTTCACGTCCTCGCCAACACGTGGCAGTTTTGGGCTATGCTGATGAATGTGAAAATAGTATCTCATTGTTGTTTTAATGTGTTTGTCTCTAATTACTATGGGGGCGAGCACCTCTTCTATTGTTGGCCATTTGAGTTTTCTTTCCTGTTTGTATCTGTGCACGTGCCCCCTCTCCCCTTGCCCGCGCCGCCCCTGGCCTTTTCCTGTATTGTCTAGCTAGTGGTCTCCTGTACCTTTTAGATGTTGTAAATGTCTTCTCCATGACTGTCACTTGTGCCTTTCACTGAGTGGAACGCCAATAAATTTTTGAGCTTTTTGGGGTCTTGTTTAATAAGCCACTCTCCACCCTTTAGTCACAAAATTATTCTATATTTTAATCCTATTAACTTCATAATTTTGCCTTATACATTTAGGTCTTTTATCCATTTAGATTTACCTTTGTATGAAGTAAGAGCAAGGGATCAAACTTTATTTTTCTCCAGTGAGCCTCACTCCCAAATTGGTTATCTATCGTTTGCTCACTTATACATGGCTCACTTTTTATCATATCTTAAGTTCCAATGGGTATTTTTATGGTTATGGTATTTTCCTGTTCTATTAGTCTAACTGTAACTTAGTATTATGCCTTAATATCTGACAGAGATTAACTATTCAAGGACCTTTATTCTTCTCTATAATTTTTTAGAGTAAGTTGTTGAGTTCATTAAAAAATTAATACTTTATTTTTAGAAATATCTAGTAGACTTGTTAATACTAGTAGGTACATTTTGCTCTATATGATCATTATTTACCTTTATAGTTTTCCTACCTGCACAGTATTTCACACACATAGTGTCTCAGTAAATATTGATAGAAATGAACTGTTGCTCCACTGATTTATGGTCTCCTTCCAGTGACAGGGCAGGGAAACAAATGATGTGGCAATTGAGGTCACATTTTGAGCTATCTTGTCTTCTTTTGAGCCAGAGGAGAGAAATGAAGGCAAAAATCAGGGAGTTGACCCCTTCCATAACCAACTGTGGCTTTGGTTTTAATTATTATAATTACTAAACAGGATTAGCAACTCTTGATTGAGAATAACTTCAGCATAGAGATTTAGAGTTTTTTTTTTCTGTTCAGGAAGCATTTTATTGTTGCTTCAAGTTTAAGATTTTTACCTACAGAAACATCAACACTTTCAGAACACCTCCCGCATGGCCTTGCTCAACTTCTGGGTCTTGGTTTTCGCAGACATATCAGTATACTTCTCTCCAATGCGGATAGTCGTCCACCCATGACTGACCAGTCAGTCAAACTTCCAATTTCAATATTTGGCCTTTACCTAGGAAGCTGTTCAGGGCTCTTTTTATTTCAGAAAGAGTGGCTTCATCTAAAGCAGACGCAGTGGCCATTACATGGGTCAATAGCTGGGTTCCTGGAATATCAAAGGAAAACATGGAGCTTAAACCAAGAGGTGAAAGAGGGGGTAAATGTTACCGGTTAATATAATCAAATTAGCAATGAGTTGGAAATAATCTCTGCCAAAAAAGGTTTGTGCTACAGAAATGAGGAGGTTGCCATCTGGTGGCTGTATATCAAACAACGCCTTTTGATCCTCACTCCTAAGAAATAATAGGAAACACAGTGCTTACAATATGTTAGGCACTATCCTAAGAATTTTGCCAGTTACAACAATAACCCCACTAAGAGCTGGTCCTGGCCTGTGTTTCTCAGTGGTTAGAGCATTAGCCCTCGCCCTGAAAGGTCTCAGATTCAATTACCAGTCAAGGGAGGCAACCAATCTGTGTCTCTCTTTTTAAAAATTTTTAATTTATTATTATTATTGTTGTTGTTAATCCTCACCCGAGGATATTTTCCTATTGATTTTTAGGGAGAGTAGAAGAGAGAAAGAGAGAAACATCGATGTTAGAGAAACACATCAATTGGTTGTTTCCTGCATGAGCCCTGACCGGGGCCTGGGCCGGGGAGAAGCCTGCAACCAAGGTACATGCCCTTGACTGGAATTGGACCAGGACCTTTTGGTCCACAGGCCGATGCTCTATCCACTGAGCAAAACTGGCTAGGGCTATGTGTCTCTTTTACACTGATATTTCTCACTCTTTCTCTCTCACTCTCTCTAAAAATCAATGGAAAAAATATCCTCAGGTGAGAATTAACAACAGCAGCAACAAAATCCCAAAAACAACAACAAAAAAGAGTCACAGAGCCACAGAGCTAATACTGTGATGAATCTCTTTGCTATTTTGCCTAGAGGAAGAGGGGGTGGTGTGCTGGAGAGAGTGTGGATGGTGTCCAACTCTTCCCAACTTCCCATCCAGTGACATCAACTTGGCAGTTGGAATTCCATCATGGTGAGAATATTTACGCAATGTAAATCAAAACCTTTTTACCTCAGGGCTTTTATTTCCCTTTCTTTCTCCCTCCGCCCCCTTCTCCCAGAGAGTTGGATTGCCAACACACTGTGGGTGAGAAAGACCAAGAATTCAGAGATATAACCTTAAGCTTCATTTAGAACAGCTAGAAAAGAGATAGGAAAGTAATCAAAATCTAATTTTTGGTAAGGGTGGGTGGATGGGTGGAAAGAGATCAATCAAAGAACTTGTATGCATATATGCATAACCCATGGACTCAGATAATAGGGTGGTGAAGGCTTGGGGTAGGGAGCAGTGGTGAACTAGAGGGGGTCAGTGGGGAAAAAAGGGGACATATGTAATACTTTCAACAATAAAGATTAAAAAAACCTCACAACCCCCAACCCTAGTATTTGAAAAAACAAACAAACAACAAACAAACAAACAAAAAAAAAACCCCCACCAAAACCAATAAAGAGATCTTAAGACTTCATAATTTTTTGGATTACAACAGAAACAGGCAGTTTATGACTAATGTAGAACCTCTTACAGAAAGACTTGATGAAGAGTAATATGAAATTGCTCATTACTTTTTTTATGAGTAAAGAAAAGAAAACAGTTGTAGCATCTATTTTGCAAGGCACATGAGAAATAGTCAAAGAGACAGATGAGTCAGGAGAAACAAGCAGAACCATTTTTAGAGGAACTCACGGTAAATACAGCAGTACCTACTTAAACATTGTGGAAATGGGCAAAGTAGACATGGAAGAACTAAAGTTTAGTATTATGCTAAATGAAATAAGCCAGTCAGAGAAAGGCAAACATTATATGATCTCACTTATATGTGGAATAATGACTAAAATAAACTGATGAACAAAATAGATTCAGAGACACCGAAGCATGCAACAGAATGTTGAATTTCAGAGGGAAGTGGGGAGAGGGAGACAGATTAACCAAAGAATTTATAGGTATACCAGAGGCCTGATGCATGAAAATTCATGCAAGAGTAGGTCTTCCTTCCCCTGGCTGCTGGCACCAGCTTCCCTCCAGCACATGGACCTGGGCTGCTACTCTCCTACAGCCGCCTGCAGGCACCTGAGACCCTGGCTGGCTTCCCTCAGGCCACCTGCAGGCACCCGGGACCCAGACTGGCTTCTCCCCATCACCTGCCCCCCCCTCCCCCGCCCACCCCTGGCTTCATCAGGAAGGACATTTGGAAGATGTCTGGTCTAATTAGCATATTGCCCTTTTATTATTATAGATATGCATAGCCTATGGACACAGACAGTGTGGTGGGGGAGGGGGTCAATGAGGGGGAAGGGAACATCAGTAATACTTTCAACAATAAAGATAAATTAAAAAACTATAACGTTTAGAGAGTAAACACACACATGACTATTTGAAGGGAATCAAGTCAAACTAAGAATGGCCATGACATTTAGCAGAAATGCACAGAGTTGCTATGACTTTTTAATTTTAAAACTGCAATATAGTTTAGGCTAAAGCTACTGGGAATACAGGGTGGACAAAAGGAGGTTTACAGTTGTGAGTATGCAAGAGTTTATTCTTGTAATATTATTTTTTGTATTATTTTCCGTAAGAGCAACTGTAAACCTACCTTTGCCCCCTGTATTTGAATTCTCCTCAAAAGACTTTAATAGACAGCATTGGCAAGAGGGTGACAATTATTGAGGCTGCAATACCCAGAGGATCATTGTACTGATTCTCCACTTTTTTGTATGCTGGAAATCTTTCATAAAACTTCAAAAAAGAACCAAGCCATTCAGGCTCTTTAAATGATCATATACAGTAAAGTGAATAAAATAAAGTTTCAAGATCTGTCTGAGAAGGTAGGGCAGTGTGGAGGGACCACTGGAGGATTTTAAGCAGGTGGCACGGGTGTGTGCACACGTGTGTATGAGTGCATGTATGTGACGTTCAGTATATGTATGCCTGCTCATAGAGGAATGGAACTGGGGTAAATATCATGCATGTGGTTGAAAGGTAATGCTAATGCGTGAAATCTGGAGATAGTCTTAGTCATTTTGATGGTGCTAGAGTGGCCAACTATCCTGCTTTGCCTTGAACCAGAGGGTTTTTCTGAGATACGGGACTTTTAGTCCTGAATGGATGGTCACCTTCACGGTAGTGACAAAGTGTACAAAATGTGAGTGAGTTCTGCGCTTGATGGATAAGGAAACAGGAGGAAAAACAGTCAATGAAACAGATTCGGAAGCCATGCCCTTGGGGACCAAAGAGGATGGAGGCTGAGGCCAGACTGTGACTTTTCAGAATGACTGGCCAGGCCTGTTTTCAGTTAGTTAGGCTTTGAAAACAAAAAGCAAAACAGAACTCCTGCTACCGGGTACAATTTAACATAATCAGAGCTAAAAATTAAAATGGTGTGAGTACCTTTAGATATCAGAATACAGATGTAGAAATTAATTAGTTAAATAACTCATGGAAAGGTAAACTGCCAAGACAAAGGTATTATAATAATTTAGTCAGCAATTTGATTAGTTTACAAAGAGGTTAAAGCAATCTCTTGCAGTATTTGCAGATAATTAATTTTTATTATATGAAAACAATATCAAACATAAAGTTGAACAGATCAGTCAAAAATATAAATATAAGGCATCAACATAGCTAACTTCATATATTCCCAAATGTGTAATTTTTCTCTATTTGCTCATCTTGTTGATCTTAATTGATTAATTGAGTCTGCTTGGCATTTGCTATGTTCTGCTGTGAATAAGATTCTGGGCTAAGGGTTTCAGGAAGTAGAAAGATGAATTAGCATCTTCCAGTGTATAGGAACAACCAATGGAAAACCTCATTGAAAGACATTTAGTACAAAACAGGGGGTCTGTACTCCTCAAAATATTAGTCATGATAAGAAAGGCTGAGTAGCTATTTCAGCTAAGAGGAGATAAAATGTTATATGTGATATTGGATTTGCATCTTGGACCAGAGGGGCAGAAAATGCTTTATTCAGAACAGCGAATTATGTTAATGTTACATCTCCTGATTTTTGTAGTTATACTGAAGAGAGATTAGTGAATATCTTTGTTCTTGGGGGAAAAATTAAGTGTTTAGAGATAAATTGGCCTTATGGCTGTACTTTACTTTTATGTGGTTCACAAAACATTAATAAGTATATATAGAGGAAAGGAAATAATAAAGAAATGTGAAAGAAAAATTGGTAAAAATGTATATATAGTTGACTCTTGAACAACACGGAGTTGAGCTGTGTAGATCCACTTATACACACATTTATTTTTCAGTAGATACTGTACATGTATTATTTCTTCCTTATGATTTTCTTAATAGCATTTTCTTTTCTCTAGCTGACTTTAAGAATACAATATATAATGCATATAACATAAAAATATATGTTAACCAACTGTTATCAGTAAGACCTCCAGTCAACAGTAGACTATTAGTAGTTAATTTTCGGGGAGTCAAAAGTTGTGTGCAGATTTTTGACTATGTGAGAATCAGCATCCCTACATCTCCTGAGTTGTTGAAGAGTCACCTGTATTAGTATTATTGACAATTCTTTATAATTATCTGAAAACTTGAGTTGCTTTATAATAAAACGTTAAAAACCAAAAGGCAAAGATACATAGAAGGAAAAAACTCCAATTGAAATAAAAATAAGCATGGAAACTTCCTCTGAGTTCATTTTTGATAACTCCAGTTTTCACTGACCTTTAGCTCTGACTTTCTATTGTACTTTAGTCCTTACAGATTATCTTTCAAGAATGGGAAGCAACCTGTCATTGGGCTGCAGATTCATCCTGGTGGGATCCCAGCTCAGTGAGGAGATGGAAGTCCTCTTCTTCTGTATCTTCTTCCCATTCTGTATCTTCAGTCTGTTGGCAAATGGCTATACCAATCCTATATAATAAAAGCCTAATATGCTAAGTGTCTGGTTCTGGTAATCTGTTCAACCAATCAAAGCATAATATGCTAATGATATGCTAAGGCTGCTCAACCACTCACTATGATATGCACTGATCATCAGTGGGCATATGCTCTGACTGGTAGGTTAGCTTGCTACTGGGGTTTGGCCAATCAGGACTGAGCGAGATGGGCCAGACATGCCCTGGAGCCCTCCTGCAGTCCCTTCCTGGCTGGCCAACCTCCTGTATCCCTCCTCAGCCCCAATCATGCACCGGTGGGGTTTCTCAGCCTGGCCTGCACCCTCTCGCAATCTGGGACCCCTCAGGGGATGTCAGAGAGCCAGTTTCAGCCCAATTCCACAGGCCAGGCCAAGGGACCCCCCTGGTGCACGAATTCATGCACCAGGCCTTTAGTATCACATAAAGCAAAGAAAATGATCAGAAACAGAGTAAGATTATATAATGACAAAAGGCTTAATCTATCAAAAAGACATAGCAATCCTAAATGTGTTTTCACCGAACAACAGCTTCAAAATATGTGAAGTAAAAATATGAGAAGATATAGACAAATGCACACGGGGTTAGCGCCCCCATTTCAACAGGTGATAGAACAACTAGACAGGAAATCATCAAGAATATGGATGAGCCCGGTAGGCGTGGCTCAGTGGTAGAGCATTGACTAATGAACCAGGAAGTCATGGTTCGATTCTGGTCTGGCACATGCCCAGGTTTCAAGCTTGATCCCCAGTAGGGGGCATGCAGGAGGAAGTTGATTAATGGTTCTCTCTCATCATTGATGTTTCTGACTCCCTCTCCCTTCCTCTCTGAAATTCAAATATACATATATATATATATATTAGCTGTACTTGACCACACGTTGCCGTGGCTCAGTCTAGTTAAATGGAAAAGAAAGAAAAGAGAAAGTGTACATTTCTAATATGTTTAATTGCACAATGCTTGTGGGTATACAATGCGCCCTCCCAGACAGCTGCCCCTGGCATGCCATTGCCCCCGCCCTGTCCGGCTGGTCTGGCCTCGCACATGTGCGCCACTGCAGTCCAAGCCCCTCAGCACTGGCCTGCACCCCCACTCCTCACCTGCAGCCTGTGCCCCACACCCCACACCCGAAGCGGCCTGGCTGCTCCCGACTCCTGCCAGCAGGGGCCCTCGCTAAGCCGCCCAAAAGCTGGAGGAAAAAGGAGCTGAAGAAGCTCCCCTACCCTTGCCCACCACACTCCCTGCAAGCCCTCAGCCGCCGGTGTGGGGGGGACTTCGGCTGCTGCCCATGCTCTAGGCCCCAGCCCAACCCCGGCCTGAGGCACAGCCCTGTGCTGGTTGATATTTCACAACATGATAATTGGCACGCCAATTTTCAATTGCAGTATGTGCAGTGGCATCCCTGGCAGATTGAGTGAATTTCAAAATCCTGTTGGATAATTAACTGCTTCATCTGCTTCCACAACAGTGTTGACAGACTTGTATGTGACTGCCTGGCTTTGAATGTTAGACTGAATAATATTGTTAAGTTCATAGCGTGTGTTGCTTTTATGTCCAACAGATGGAGCTGTTTTTCAAAAAAAGCATGTTTTTACCTGTCACAGGTGTGACATCTATATAATGTAGGTATATAAAAACACACATGTATTTGAATGCAATGTTGTGTCTAAATTTCAAAGCAATCGGTGAAGAACTTTTGGAGATTTGAGATTTTGAACAAACGAACATTTACATTTTTATTTATATAGATACTAGAGGCCCAGTGCACAAAAATTTGTGCACTCGGGGGTGGGGGGGAGTCCCTCAGCCCAGCCTGTATCCTCTAGCAGTCTGGGATCCCTAGGGGGATGCTCACCTGCTGGCTTAGGCCTGCTCGCCGGGCGATCGGGCCTAAGTTGGCAGTCAGACATCCCTCTGGCAGCCCAGGAGCCCTCGGGGGATGTCCACTTGCCAGCAGGGAGCAGGCCTAAGCTGCAGTCGGACATCCTTAGCGCTGCTGAGGAAGCAGGAGAGGCTCCCACCACCACCACTGTACTGGCAGCTGGCAGCCTGGCTTGTGGGAGTGCACTGACCACCAGGGGGCAGCTCCTGCATTGAGCATCTGCCCCCTGGTGGTCAGTATGTGTCATAGGGACTTTTCATTCCCAGTGGTTCTGCTGTTAGGGTCAATTTGCATATTACACTTTTATTATATAGGATATAAACTCAACAGCCCCAGGAACCAAAAGAATCTAATAGTCATTTATAAAACATTCCATCCAATAACAGAAAAATTCACATTTTTTCAAGTGCCGACAAAACATTAATCAAGACAGACCTATTCTAAGCCATAAAAAAAAATCTCAAAAAATTTAAAAGGAATAAGAGTTATACAGAATGTGTTCTCTAACCACAATGGAATCAAATTGCCAATGCTTGGAAATTTTAAAAAAATGCATTTTTAAATAATTTATGTCAAAGAAGTCTCAAGGGAAATAAAAAAATACATTGAACTGACTAAAAATGAAAATACAACATATCAAAGTTCTGAGAGAGGAACATCAATAAAAGCACAGGTTAGAAAAGAAGTCTCAAATGAATAATAGATGTTCCTAACTCAAGAACCTAGAAAAATAACCAAACAAATTCAAAGCAAGCAGAAAGGGAGAAGTAAAGAATAACAGAAAACATTAAAATTTAAAAGAGAAAAAGACATTAGGTAAGTCAGTACTACTAAAACAAAGAGTTAGTCACCAAGAAAGAGAAAGGCGTACACCACCCCAAGCAGAAAGAGAGAGGTCAAAGGGCAAGGGGCGGGGCCTCAATGGCTGACCAACAGCTCTGGGGGTCCCTGGACCTCCAGGTGGGTGCAGGTGTTTAGCACTTGATGGCCCATAGCGCGGAGGCCCCATCACCAGAGCTCACGCCGCCTGGGCACCGGTTCTGTGGCCCCTCAGCACCTTCCCGGGGTCCAGGGGGCCAGAGCTCGCTCAGAGCCCTGCTGGAGCCTCCAGATCCCATGAGACGTGGCCACCTCCTGCGGGCACCTCCCTCGCGTCCCTGTGCGTCTGGTGTGGGGTGTTCTTTCTCCTTAGCCGCCAGCCTCATCGCCAGGGGAGAAGGTGTCAGAAGAGTGGACACAGAGCCTGACCTGACGGGGTGCTGCATCCCCACACCCCTTCCTGGCGGGTAGGTCCTTTCTTCACTTCCCAGAAACTTGGTCCTGCAGATGCCAATTTCAACCTTTGTTTTTCTTTTTCTTAAAATATATTTTATGATTTTTTACAGAGAGGAAGGGAGAGGGATAGACAGTTAGAAACATCAATGAGAGAGAAACATCCATCAGCTGCCTCCTGCACATCCCCCATTGGGAATGTGCCCGAAACCAAGGTACCTGCCCTTGACCAGAATCGAACCTGGGACCCTTCAGTGCGCAGGCCGACGCTCTATCCACTGAGCCAAACCAATTAGGGCCCATTTCATCCTTTGTAAGGGTGGATATTTCTTCCCAGGAAAAGGAGTCCTTATATCTATTATCTAAGACACCCCAGTTTTCTTTTAAAAAATGTGAGAAAATGTATAAAAAATAAGAATGTGGCTCAAGGAACGCGGAATCAGAGAAAACGGAATTAAAAAATATGGAAGGGTATTTTTAAAAAACTGTAGAAAAAAACTCCAATAGATCACAGTACTCATAATGAGAACCCAGGTGTCTGCCAACTAAATTGTCTGTGTCTTGGGCTGCGCCCCAAAATTTCTAACAAATTCAACTTATTTTCTCATTTTTTAAGATTTCAATTAAAACATTGAACTTTTGACCTTTTAACACATAGTTACTCCAGAAATGCAATTAATAACAATTTACAATAATTTTCCATTAATTATATGACTGCCATGACTTTCTGAAATCTGTTCACCCTTGAGTTGGATATTTATAACATCAATTAAAAGTCAACATTTTGCAAAGCAATTTTCAGATAGTTTAGTTTGGGAGTTGTTTAAATTATCAATGTGTTAATTTTTACTTATTCTACTTTCAAATAGAAAGCATATCCACATTTTAGTGGCTCTTGCTATAACCATAAGAGTTGTAAGTGCTGGTTTAAATAAGATCTGTGATTTCAGAAAATGCCCAATGCTGACAGATAATGTAAATATCTGAGAACATATTTATTGCAATTGAGAGCTAACTGTGTTGTATATGTCATTTTCTTTTGTATACATTTATTTATATACTAGAGGCCTGGTGCACAAAAATTTGTGCACTCAGGGATGTCCCTCAGCACAGCCTGTGCCCTCTAGCAATCTGGACCCCTCAGAAGATGTCCACCTGCTGGCTTAGGCCCGCTCCCCGAGCAATCTGGCCTAAGCTGGCAGCCAGACATCCATTTGGCAGCCAGGAGGCCCTTGGGGAATGTCCACGTGCCAGTGGGGAGCAGGCCTAAGCTGCAGTCGGACATCCTTAGCTCTGCTGAGGAGGCGGGAGAGGCTCCCGCCACCACTGCTGTGCTGGCATCTGACAGCCTACCTTGTGGCTGAGCAGAGCTCCCCCATGGGAGCACACTGACCACCAGGAGGCAGCTCCTGCATTGAGCGTCTGCTCCCTGGTGGTCATTGTGTGTCACAGTGACCAGTCATTCCCAGTGATTCTGCTGTTAGGGTCAATTTGCATATTACCCTTTTATTATATAGGATAGAGGCCTGGTGCATGGGTGGGGACTGGCTGGTTTGCCCTGAAGGGTGTCCCGGGTCAGGGTGTCCCCCTCTGGGGTGCCTGGCCAGCCTAGGTGAGGGGCTGAGGGCTGTTTTAAGGCTGGCCACATCCCCTTCAGGGAGGGGGTCCCTGCTGGGATACCTGGCCAGCTTGGGTGAGTGGCTGATGGCTGTTTGCAGCGAGGCTGGCTGGAAACTGGTATCTGGGATTTATTTAACTTCTAAAGTTGAAACTTTGTTGCTTTAAACGGAGCCCAGGTTGGGTTGCCCCTGACAACCCAGGCTCCCAACACTTCCTTGAGCCCAAGGCTGGAAGCAGGTATCTGAGGTTTATCTTCTATAGTTGAAACTTTGTTGCCTTGAGTGGAGGCCATAGCCAGCTTAGGCAGACAGGAACCTTAGCTTCCCCCATCACTGGGGCAAGCCTCCTGCTTATTCCAGCTCCGTGGCTGCTGGCCACCATCTTGGCTGGGTTAATTTGCATATAGGCGCTCTGATCGGCTGGTGGGCGGTCTTGGCTGGTGGGCGTGTCTTAGGTGTAATGGAGTGAGGGTCAATTTGCATATTACTCTTTTATTAGATTAGATGTGTATACTTTAACACTTTTTTAAAATATTTTTTTAGGTTTTTTATTATTTTTTATTTTTTTAGTCTTCTCCATTCTGTGACACACTTCTTTTTAATGTTTGTGTTTTTAAAAAAAAATATTTATTGTTCAGATTATTACAGTTGTTCCTCTTTTTCCCCCATAGCTCCCCTCCTCCCAGTTCCCACTCTACCCTTTGCCCTTACCCTTCCCATTGTCCTCCATAGGTGTATGATTATTGTCCAGTCTCTTCCCACACCCCAAACACCCTTTTCCCCCCAAGAATTGTCATTCCACTCCCTTTCTATGCCTCTGATTCTATTCAATTCACCAGTTTATTCTGTTCATCAGATTTTTAATTCACTTGATTTTTAGGTTCACTTGTTGATAGATATATATTAGTTGTTCATAATTTTTATCTTTACTTTTTCTTCTTCCTCTTCTCAAAGGATACCTTTCAGCATTTCATATAATACTGGTTGGGTGGTGATGAGCTCCTTTAGCTTCTTCTTTTTTTTTTTTTCTCTGTGAAGCTCTTTATCTGACCTTCAATTCTGAATGATAGCTTTGCTGGGTAAAGTAATCTTGGTTGTAGGTTCTTGTTATTCATCACTTTGAATATTTCTTGCCACTTTCTTCTGGCCTGCAAAGTTTTTGTTGAGAAATCAGCTGACAGTCGTATGGATGCCCCCTTGTAGGTGACTAACTGCTTTTCTCTTGCAGCTTTTAAGATTCTCTCCTTGTCTTTTTCTCTTGGCATTTTAATTATGATATGTCTTGGTGTGGTCCCCTTTGGATTTCTTTTGTTTGGGATTCTCTGTGCTTCCTGGACTTGGAAGTCCACTTCTTTTACCAGGTAGGGGAAGTTTTCTGTCATTATTTCTTCAAATAGGTTTTCAATATCTTGCTCTTTCTCTTCTTCTGGCACCCCTATAATTCTGATGTTGGTATGCTTGAAGTTGTCCCAGAGTCTCCTTACACTGTCTTCATATTTTTGGATTCTTTTTTCTTTTTTCTCATCTGGTTTGGTGTTTTTTGCTACTTCATATTTCAAATCTTTGACTTGATTCTTGCGTTCCTCTAATCTGTTGTTGGATCTCTGTATAATATTTGTTATTTTAGTCAGTGTATGCTTAGATTTATTGAGGGTCTCACTAAGTTTATCAGTGGTTTCTAGAAAATTCTTGAAAAACCTTATAATCATGGTTTTGAATTCTATATCCAGCCGTTTGCTTTCCTCCATTTCTGTCATTTGTGATCTGTTTCTTTGTCTCTGCCTTTTGGTTGCTTCCCTGGGTTGATAGAGTGGCTTTCTGTGTAGGTGATTACTGAGAGGAATTGGCCTCCAAACCACTTGGTTATGCGAATCAGCTGTGTCTACAGTGGGAGAACTTCTGTGCTGGAAACACCCTTATGGGGCAAGAGTTGTGTCAGTGGGCTTTGGTGCTCACTGAGTCTGCCCCCTGAGTGTGTCCCTTATGAATCTGAGGAGTTGTATTTAGGATGGTACCACTCTGACCACTGGGTATGCTGGCTCTTGTATCTCCAAGGAGGTGCTATTTTAGCTTTTGCCTGAGGCTACTCAGCCTTTTATATGCAAAAGCCTCTGCATGCAGCTTGGGTGGGGTGGGGTCTCAGGGAGTCAGCTATGGCTGATTCTCAGCCCTGTGCTAAGAGAAACCGGGTTTCTGTGTCCCACGGTAATCACTGCAAGCAATGCCAAGAGAAACCCGCTTTGGATTTTCTCCTGGTGCCAGTTAGTCCAACTTCTCCAGGTATGAGTCTGGGCCCCCAGAAACTCGCCTGGAACTGGAGTTCAGAGCTGCCGGGAGTTTGTGGTTCCCTCTGGATTGAAAAAGAACTGCATCCTCTGTCACCAGCCCTCTCCCAAGCTCCATGCACGCACCTCTGTACCTCTGTACTTTGCTTCCAGAGCTCCTCTGAGTCTCAGTCTCTTTCTAGTTGTAGAATTTTCACTCAGCCAGCCTTCCTGTGGGTCTGGGTGGTGTCCATTTTTTCTTTTTGTTGTGATTTTGAAATGGTTGCAGTCAATTCAGGTGTTTACCTATGCCGCCATCTTGGTTATCTCCAAGCCAATATTTTAATCACTTTTTAAAATATATTTTTATTTGTTTTAGAGAGGAAGGAAGAGGGAGAGATGTAAACATCAATGATGAGAGAGAATCATTGATTGGCTGCCTCCTGCATGCTCTCTACTGGGGATAGAGCCCTCAACCCAGACATGTGCCCTTGACTGGAATTGACCTGGGACCCTTCAGTTTGCAGGTCGATGCTCTATTCACTAAGCCAAACCAGTCAGGGTACTTTGACACTTTAGAAAACATGTCATTTAGAGAGGGTGCATTGCCCTAGGTTAAAGTCTGTTTGGTACCCTAAGGATTTATATTTAAATTTTTAATGTCTTGGTTCTAATTTTTTACTTTTTATAATTGATGGTCAGATGGTGACGTAGAAAACGATGTCCTAAATTATTTTTTTCACAGGATCAGTTGGCTCCTGATTTTGTCACCTATCTGTCAGTTCCTGATTTTCTGATATTCTGCAGGTCCCCTTTAATATAAAAAGAAAAAGGAAGAGGATAGGTGCCAATATTTATGGATTGACTGGTACACACCAGCTTTTCTTCTGACATTTCAGAAGCCATTTTTGGTGTTTCTAAATATGTGTTTTCTCTTCACTTGATAACTCTGTTCAGTTTTCCCAAGTTTATGTTATAAACCCAGCACATCAGGAATCACACACTAGTGAACAAATTAGTTTGTAAATTGAATTATTGGTTAATATGAAATTTCCAAAATAATATTTTGACTCTTATGTTCAGTATAAGAATGCAGTAGAGTACAAACAAATATGATAATGTCTTAGGTTGCAAATCTCTCAGTCTCAGAAGAGGCAAGAAACTTTGAGGGACAGTTGCCTTGGAGAGGGTTCCTTCCTCCTCTCCCCTGAGGGACTGGACTCAGAATCTCCTCACTTCAGAATAGAGATTAAATGACACTTTCAATAGATTTATCCCTGAAAAACACTCCCTTAGGAAGGTTCTAATATAAGGTGACAAGATTTTAACATTGGTAAAGTGGGACACCATTGACTGCTTGGCCGCCGAAAACCGTATCTTCCCTTCCCGTTCTCCCGCTGTTCCCTAGCTTGTTGTGCATTCTTTCAAAAAATCGGGACTTTTTAAAAATGCCGTGGGATGCAGGATAAATTGTTAAAAATCGGGACTGTCCCGCCAAAAGTGGGACATCTGGTCACCTTATTCTAATAAGCCCCAATGGGACACTTTGGCCTCTTTTTGGAGTCCCCAGCCTACCCCCGCGTCCATAGCCAGGTTTCTACAGCATCTCCAAACCTTGAGTTGTCACAAGAATCAGCTATTGTTTTTTTGGGGGGAGAGGGGGATCCTTTCATCCCACCTTTGCTGTGACACACAGGCCCCAGATCATAGTGGGAATAAGCTGAACCACAGAGGTTAATGCCAGGAGCTTACTCATTATCACCGGTTCTGCTTCCTTATGGGCTCATCTGGACCAGATTGGGGACTAGGGCAGTGCTGGATTTCATGAAATTCAAATACTATGGAGTGTTTGGGTTCTGTAATGAGTGACATCTCAGAGGTGTGCTCTGTGTCTGTCTGTGTTTCTGACTGTGTCCTGCTAGAGATGAGAGTGGAAATAGGAAAAGAGAGTAGCTTGCCTCCTTCCCCGTGGAGGTGGGCACATATTGCATCGCACAGCTCACCCTGCAGTGAGTCCTGAGGAGCTGACAGCTCAGATAAGCCCATCAGAGAATAAATCCCCTTTTCTGAGAATTCTTCCCCATTTCCAATCAGGAACAAAAGAGAAGGCTCCGCAGCTCCCACAGAACTTCCAGAAAGCAGGACCCTGCCAGACCTTTAAGTGCTTTCCTCTGCTGCTATCCTTGAGCCCAATGTGGGTGCTAAATAGGTTGCCTTGTTTTATTTTACCATCAGTTTATCCTAGACGAGTTGTAGCCTCTAGGTTTTTGTTAACCATCACTCTGTTACTATCAATCTTCACTTACATATTGGAAAAATAGTTTCCATTAATGTGAAACATATATATTGATCACTAATAACCACTCTGAATAGTTTCAGGGGAATTCTTATTTTCTTTCTTAGTTGGCATGTACACTAAAATAACTTTAATTTAGGAAATTATCTTCTTCTGCCTTTGTGTTTGAGCATAAGAGTAGTCGTGGCCTAGCCATTATGGCTCAGTGGTTGAGTTTTGACCATGAACTAGGAGATCACAGTTTGATCCCCTGTCAGGGCATATGCCTGGGTTTCAGACTTGATCCCTAGTAGGGGGCATGCAGGAGGCAGCTGATCAATGATTCTCTCTCATCATTGATGTTTCTATCCCTCTCTCCCTCTTCCTTCCTCTCTCTGAAATCAATAATAATATTCTATATAATAAAAGGGTAATATGCAAATCGACCGAATGGGGGAACGATCAGTTGCTATGACATGCACTGACCACCAGGGGATAGACGCTCGATGCAGAAGCTGCCCCCTGGTGGTCAGTGTTCTCCTACAGGGGGAGCACTGCTCAGCCAGAAGCCCTGAGCCAGCTCACAGCTGGTGAGCACAGTGGCCATGGCAGAAGCCTCTTGTGCCTCTGTGGCAGCGCTAAGGATGTCAGACTGCTAGCTTAGGCCTGGCTTCTGGACTGTGAGAAGGTGCAGGCCAGGCTGAGGGACACTGTGCCCCTTCACCCCCACTCCCTGCAGGAATGTCGTGCACCAGGCCTCTAGTATTTAATAACAAAGAACAGATATAGCTAAAAGAATAAAGGAGAAATTTAAATCACAAAGGCACCACCAACTTGTCACAGTTGCACTCCTTAGAATTGTAAAAGGAGGTCAATTTCCATTTCAAGATGAGGAGAAAATAGGAGTAGTTACAATTTTGGAGGAAACTTTCTTTCCCCCTTAACTCAGAATCTCTGGAAATGATAGGATAGCAAGTGTAAAGGTGGTGAGATGCAGGAGACCAGTCATTGTCACTTAGTAGAGAAATGTGCCTGAAGGCTGGTCAACTTTAATTCCCCTGAATACTGGGGGAGCTATTCACCCATCCTTTAGATGGAGACATTGATAGTTAAAGCAGCCCTCCACCTCTGTTACTGATATGTAAATTCTTGTTGCCTCTTTGTTGTTGGAGTTTCCTGCCCTTAGGATAAGGATGTGATTGTTTTCCCCTTTGCCTTAATAAAAGCTTTGAGCAAGACCGGAGTGGTGGGCAATCTTACCCACTAGTGGAAAGATGCCACGCCTGGTCTCCATTATTCTAAATTAATTTTCTTCTAGTCTCCCTCTCTTCATTTTACGTGCAGCCTCCTCCAGAACTCGAACCCTGAACGGGAACCCTGAACCACACGGGAGGTGTAAGGGGCTCCCACAGTGAGAGATTTCCTTCCCTTTTGGTACTGCAGTTAAATTCTACAACAGTTAAATCCAAACAAGATTTAACAAGTTCCCTTGGGATAGTTTATCCTGTTTTTGACTCCTTCATATGTTCCACATCACTTTCCATAGCTCCTGCTACCTGGTCTTACTTTATGAGTTGTATTTCTTATGGTTACTTGATGAGAAATTATATAGGATACATGTTCTGGTCAGGTGTAACTTAAAATTCAGGCAACACTAGAGAGGATGGAAAGAATAGATGGGTTCCATATACCCTGTTTACCACTTATTCTATTTGGAGATTTAGTAGGTGAGGAAATATTTTTGAAACCATAATAAATCCAAGTGGGTGGTAATTGTAATGTATGAAGGAGTCTCAGAAGTCATTCTAGTGCTTCTAAATTGATGATCATGGAGCTTCAGATTGAAGGAATCATCAACAACTTCTTCTTGTCATAAATGTCCCTCTGGAGAAAACCAGAGACAAGTCCTTGGAGAACCCCTTTTCCCTGCAAGGAAGCAGATGGCAGTGTGCCTGGTGGGTCTTTCTCTCTCCTCTATACCAAACACTCAGTCTATTGAGAGGTGGTGGAGTTAAGCAGAGAATAAATCTTCTCTTCTGAGCAGAATCCCGTTTCTTCTGATGGGGCACCTTTTCTCCTAAGAAATAGATCCTTGTGAGACAGGATTTCAACACTAACTCACAGATGCTATTCACTTTATTGGTGTATTTTTGCTTACCCCAACTCACATTCACCTCACCTTCTCATTTTTAGCTGTAAGTCTGTGGTAAGTTTTTAATATTATCCAGACTTTGTTCACTGTACAGTTTCAGATAGGCTCTAATGAAAAATCACAAATGGAATTGTTATTGTCTGTTAATGCCAGATGTCTGCTATTTATAGACTTACCTATAAGTAGGATAATGGAAAATTATTGTCTCTTTTAGATACACTTAAAATGGATCATTTACTTTGATGCATTCAGTGTTGAATTTCATGTTTAAGTTATAAAATAAGATAGCTATTTAAGAGATTTGCTTGAAAATCTTTCCATTGTTTCATGAAATTAAGTAATGTTTTCATAAAATAATAGACCTAATTGACCACAAAATGAGTTTGTTACACAAGAGTGTCCTGAAGGTTTATTTTTGAAAGTGAACTTTCATTTGCTGAGTTATTTAAATATGAGAATTATCATCTTTTGAGTCATTTTAACAGTCTAGTCATTCTAAGCAGGTTATATATACCAGCAGACAGGAATTGTGTTGTATATCCTCAATCAAGACTTGTGGTAGGACATTGAATATGTTTAGTAAATATCTGTGGGTTTTATGCTTTGTGTATTAGCTACTTGCAGATGGAAGGAAGATGAGATGACACTCATTGGTCTTTCTAAGTTAGTTTATTGTGTACCTTCATCACATGACATTTTAGAAATAGCACTGCTGTTTTCACTGGTCCCAAATGTTGCAAGAAAGTTGAAATGAAAATAGTTAACACTTTCTATACATTTAGGGCCAGTGAATCCTATAGTTGGAAGAGACCTCACCATTCTTCTTGTTCAACTTCTCACATAATATGGAAATCCCATCTTGAATAGATGGTCAATCAGTCTCTGATTTAAAACATTCACTGACATGAAGGTCAGTCCTAATGAAACAGTTTTCTTTAAAGAGGGGATTCCAATTGTTATGAAGTTATTTCTTAGTCTAAGATGAAATCATCTCCCAATATTTCTACTGTGAATTCTGATTCTTCTTTTGAAGCAGGATAAAACCTTCACACTTTTGCTTATAAAACTTTGCAAATATTAACTTATCAGAAAATTTCAATGAGGAACGGATAGATAAGAGCTCAGTTATGAATTTTTCTGGGATTTTTGTTTTAGTGAAATTCAGATGGATTCTGGATTGAAGAAGGATATAGAGTCAGACAGAAAACAGAAGCAATGATTTAATAGTTACAACTAAACTTCAGAATACCCACTCTGTGGTAGAAATACTTTTCAAAAAATTGATAAGCCATAAAAAGTAAAGATTCATGATAAATAATATCTTTCTATTAGAGTTAAGCTATATAATATATTGAAGGTTCTATGAATATGAGTACATAGTTAGAGCTTTAGCTTTAGTCTAGGATATAGATCAGGATTTTTTGAAATCCTGGGCTATGACCTATCAAGATAGCATTTATACTGGTGAAACAGAGTAGAAAATAATATAGAAAATACCATGTACCTTACACACTTGCCCATAATAAGGATTCAAGTGCATGTATGCACATATATAATTCTATATCTAACATATACATCATGCACACACATACAGGTATAGGTTACAGATATCCATATAGAGGATAAAAGGTGACAGGCAACATCTGATCATGAAACAACATGATCAGAGTAGACCATCTGGGTACAAAGGTCAGAAGACAAAGTTCCCTCTTTTAAATCCAGCTCAAGGTGTGGCAGTCTGCTTGCCATTCTCTCAACTCAAGATTATACTGTCAGTAAAAATGATAAGGCTAACAGATTCATATAATGAAGGCACAGCTTTATGAAGTCACCTGATAGGAGGGTCTGGGACATGCTTCCAGCCTGTCTTCCCATCCTCATGTGTAGATAGAAATACAAGACCACAGACCAGATTCTCACATGTGGCTCTGTATGCACTGCGAAGGGGGAACATACACGGGCAAACCTCTGATGGGGTCACACTGACCAGGAAAGTGTCCACGGCTGTGAAGGCACTTGCAGTGTTACCATATTGTGAACAGTGGTGGAAGCTTGAAAATACAGGTAAGATTTACTGAACACTGTAAGAATACTAGCATTTAGTTTATCACAGTGAATAAAAATTTCCTTCGGTGTCATTTGCAATGCATAGTATTCACGTAGTGACTAACAGACAAACCTATCCTTGGAGATATTTTCTGAGGAAAGAAATAATGCACATATCCACCAAGTTAGTCACTATGCCCTCCCACCCTCCCTGACCAGCATTCAGATGTGAGCACTCTTGTCTTTTTCCCAGGAAAATGGGGGAAAACCAGACTTTGGTCACAGAGTTCCTCCTGCTGGGATTTCCCCTCAGCCCAAGGACTCAGATGCTCCTCTTTTGGCTCTTCTCCCTGTTCTACACCTTCACTCTGCTGGGCAATGGGGTCATCCTGGGCCTCATCTGGCTGGACTCCCGACTACATACCCCCATGTACTCCTTCCTCTCACACCTGGCCATTGTTGACATGTCCTATGCCTGCAACACGGTGCCTCAGATGCTGGTAAACCTCCTGAGTCCAGCCAAGCCTGTCTCCTTTGCTGGCTGCATAATGCAGACCTTCCTCTTCTTGACCTTTGCTCACACCGAATGTCTTCTCCTGGTGGCAATGTCCTATGATCGGTATGTGGCCATCTGCCACCCCCTCCGATATTCTGTCCTTGTAAGCTGGAGAGTCTGCACCACCCTGGCAGTGACCTCCTGGACTTTAGGAGCCCTCCTGGCCCTAGTACATATAGTGCTACTCTTACCATTGCCCTTCTGTGGACCCCAGAAAGTGAATCACTTTTTCTGTGAAATTCTAGCGGTTCTCAAACTTGCCTGTACAGATACCCACATGAATGAGATTATGGTTTTGGCTGGGGCAGTGTCTGTGCTGGTGGGACCAGTCTCCTCCATTGTGATCTCCTACATTCAGATTCTACGTGCCATCCTGAAGATCCAGTCAAGGGAGGGGCGCTGGAAAGCCTTCTCCACCTGCTCCTCCCACCTGTGCGTGGTTGGACTCTTTTATGGCACAGCCATTATCATGTATGTCGGGCCCCAACATGGGGACCCCACAGAGAAGAAGAAATATCTCCTCCTCTTTCATAGCCTTTTCAATCCCATGCTTAATCCCCTGATCTATAGTCTGAGGAACAGAGATGTCAAGGCTGCTCTGAAGAGGGTGCTTGAAAAGGAGAGAACTTCATGAAAGCCTTATAGAAT
>PVJC01000939.1:0-105456 GCA_004026665.1 Murina feae | reverse complement strand
TCTTGGCATTTTAATTATGATATGTCTTGGTGTGGTCCTCCTTCGGTTCCTTTTGCTTGGAGTTCTCTGCGCTTCCTGGACTTGGAAGTCTATTTCTTTCACCAGGTGAGGGAAGTTTTCTGTCATTATTTCTTCAAATAGGTTTTCAATATCTTGCTCTTTCTCTTCTTCTGGCACCCCTATGATTCTGATGTTTGTGCACTTGAAGTTGTCCCAGAGACTCCTTACACTATCTTCATACTTTTTGATCCTTTTTCTTTTTTCTTCTTTTCTTTTTTCTTTTTGCTTGTCCTGCTTGGTGGGTTTTGCTTCTTCATATTTCATATCTTTGACTTGCTTCTTGCGATCCTCTCGTCTGCTGTTGGATGTCTGTATAATATTCTTCATTTCAGTCAGTGTACGCTTAATTTCTAGTTGGTCCTTTATCATATCCTTGAGGGTCTCATTAAATTTATCGGCAGTCTCTAGCATTTTCTTGAAAAACCTAATAACCGTGGTTTTGAACTCTATATCCTGTCATTTTCTTTCCTCCATTTCTTTCATTTGTGACCTGTTTCGTCTCCGCATTTTGGCTGCTTCCCTTTCTGATTTAGGCGATCACTGCGAGGGATTAACCTCTAAGCCACTTGGTTATGAAAGTAAGCTGTGTCTACAGTGGGAGAATTTCTGTGCTGGAGACACCCTTATGGGGCAAGAGTTGTTTCAATGGAGCTTTTATGCTCACTGCATCTGCCCCGAGTGTGTTCCTTGTGGATCTGTTTTGTTTAGGTTAGTCCCACTCTGGCCACTGGGTTGGGGTTGGCTCCTGTATCTTTAAGGAGGCATTGATTAAGCCTGTGCCTTAGGCTACTCAGTCTTTTATCTGCAAAAGCCTCTGACACAGCTTGGGAGGGGAGGGGCCTCGGGGAGTTTGCAGGGCAGGGTGGGGCAAATAGCTATGGCGCTTCTCAGCCCTGCGCTGAGAGACACCAGGTCTCTGTGTCCCACGGTAATTGCTGCAAGCAACGCTGAGAGAAACCCGCTTTGAATTTCCTCCTGGTGCCAGTCAGTCCCCCTTCTCTGGGTGTCTGGGTCCTCAGAAGCTCGCTTGGAACTGGAGTTCAGAGCCGCTGGGGACTTGTGGCTCTCTCCGTTTTGGAAAAGAACCGCGTCCCCTGGTGCCAGCCCGTTCCCAAGCCCCGTGTGCGCACCTCCGTACCTTCGTCTTTGCACTTTGCTTCCGCCGCTCCTCTGAGTCTCAGACTCTTCTCTAGTTGTAGGATTTTCACTCAGCCAGCCTTCCTGTGGGTGCGAGTGGTGTCCGTGTGTTCTTTTCGTGGTTTTTCTGAAATAGTTATTCACGGCTGCATTTACGGTGTCTACCCTATGCCGCCATCTTGTTTCCCGATGTTAATCTGTTTAATGTTACCATTAACATCAGTGCAGATTATGTACACTATTTTCCATCTGTTCTCTACATTATTTGCTTAACACTCCCCCTGTTGGACTATATGGGATTTGCCTGTATGATATTGGCTATTCTCTTTTATTTTTCTACTAGAGGCCTGGTGCACAAAGTTTGTGCACTTGCAGGGGTCCTTCAGCCCATCTTGTGCCCTCTCGCAGTCTGGGGGCCCTCGGGGGATGTCTGACTGACAGTTTAGGCCCGCTCCCCAAGGGGACACTTTACATATTAGCCATATACATATTTAATTTTTGAATATTCAACATAAATACATCTAATTTACTTGATATTCAAGGAGAAATGATTAGCTATATACCATATCTTGATACTTGACTTAACTGGCTTAAATGTGATATGACATTGAATCTTTTATTTTTCAGTAGAGAAGTCTCTAGAGGCAGATAATTTTACTGGATCACATGTTTCTTTCAGCTCTTCCATTCTGTGGTTCTGTATCTGTTTTCTTCCAAGCTGGACAATTGATGAGTTTCAGATCATGCGACCCCAAAATATGGCACTTTGGTGGCGTAGTGAGTATCATAAGCTGAAGGAAACTGAGAAACAGCAGGTGCAGGATGGACTTTCTGTCCTTCTCCTTCTCCCCTGAAGCAGGTAACAGTTCCTCATGTGAGAGGTGTCCTTCCTATACCCAGAGGAAATGAGCATCTTTATCTTCAAAGATGCAGCTACTCTGAGGAGTCCAAACAAACAGGCCTTGATGAATTTCTCATACCCTTTTGTCCTATAATGTTTTCCCATGATTTTCTACTCTTCTTCGAAAATAGTATAAAAATGTTCAGGTATAACCACTTCTTCAGTTCTTCATTTCCTTAGGAAGACTCCAGTATAAAGGCTGGAATAAAGTTGTACGCTGTTGTTCTGTTAATATGTCTTTGTCAATTGCATTTTCAGGTCCAGCCCAACCCTAGGAGAGTTGGGGAAAAGTTTTTCCTCCTCTATACAATATAATAAAAACTTTCTTCTATAGGTAAAGGTGATCTTTTAGATGTTCTGTGTATGAAAGCACAAGCCACATGCCAGGCAGTAAGTGATGATTCTTGAGACTCAGATAATAGATGAGAATTAGGCATTATCTAAGAAAGAAAGAATAGTTTTATGTGAGGTGAAGCATTCAACTACTGATGGAAGATATATTCATAAATATTAAAGAATCATTCTGATAAATGGAAAAAGGTAGTAGCAACTAAAACATAAGTACTCATTCAAATTATTTCTTCTATGTAATTTTAAGGAGAGTTATACAAAATTAATCTTATATGATTTTCTTTATGAAGAAACATTAACACTTGGCAGAATTCTTTTCCTTTGTTCATAATCATTTGCCTTTCAGAATAGACAGTATTACTTAAACACTCTGTATTAGTTTCCTGTTGCTGCTTTAATAAATTGCCACAAACTTGAGAGTTTAAAATAATGCAAATTCAATATCTTATAGCTCTGAAAGCTAGAAATCTGAAGTGGGTTTCATTGAACTGAGATCAAAATATCAATGGGGCTGTGTTCCTTCTGGAGACTCTAGGAGACAATTTGTTTTCTTACATTTTCCGCCTTCCAGAGGCTGCCCACATTCCTTGGCTTCTGGCTCCTTCCTCTATCTGCAAAGCTAGCAATGGTCAATTAAGTCTTCCTCACACCATATTACTTTGATGCATCAGGCAGCATACAATCTAGAAGACAGAGGAGCTGTACCAAATGAAATACTTTTATAGGTAAGAGGGAACAGGAACAAGGAAGTTATAATGGGTAAAGAAAGCGGGTTAATTATTGCAAAGTTACTTTCCTTTAGGGGATGGCAGAAGTCTATCATACAGATTACCCAACTAGTGATTTCTGATTGAATGGTTTATGATTCTGTTCTGGAACATTTGAAACTAATTTAGGTTGTTTGAGATTGGTAATATGGAACTTAATTTAAATGATTCTATTGTCGGGGAGGAACAAACTTTCTTCTATTCTCAGATTTCTTCTGGTTGATGTCACAATCAAAAATACAAATTAGCAAGAGAAAATAACCAAATTTAATACATACATGTGTTTGAGAACCCCCACATACATGAGAGGGTTAAAGATCCCACATGCAGGAAAGGATCAGAGATAATCTCCTATTTTAAGGTCAGATGATTAGCAGCCTTAATTCCATCTGCAATCTTATTCCCCTTTGCCAGGTAATCTGCACTAATAGAAGAGAAAGATGCAAATTGGCTGTACCTTTGTGACATCCACCAGCCAATCAGGAGCAAGTATGCAAATTAACCCAATAGAAACGGTGGATTAATTTGCATATGCAGGCCCCAAGTGGCTGGGATCAGGGAGGGATGCTTGTGTCGTCACTATGGCTACAACGCAGGCATTTTGCACCACCCCAGCTGCTCCGGGCCTCTGGACAGCATGGGAAGGCTGAAAGGTGGCTCCAGGTTGGAGCGAAGGCGGAAAGGCGGCTCTGGCCTTAGTGAAAGTGGTGCTGTTAGCCAGGGGAAGGAAGGCCCATTCTTGCACGAATCTTGGTGCATTGGGCCTCTAGTCTATAATAATGAAAGTGTAATATGCTAATTAGACTGGACATCCTTTCTGGATGAAGCTGGAGCTGCGAGGGAAGCCCAGGTCCCCAATGCCTGCCGGTAGCCAGAGGGAAGCCTGGGTCCCAGGTGCTAGAGAGAAGCTGGTGCTGGCATCCTGGGGAAGGAAGGCCTACTCCTGCATGAATGTTGTGCATCAGGCCTCTAGTATAACATACTCATAGGTTCTGGGAAATGAAACACAAGCATATTTGGGGAGGGGACATTATTCTGCCTGCCACACACAAATTATGAGATAAAGAGTAATCCCTAAAGAAAAACAAATTCCAAGCCATAGGCTGAAATGGTAACTATGTGCGTATTAATATGTGAGAACAGCCACACTCTTGTTGTTTTGGTTTATTGAAGAGTAGCTACTGTGTAGGGCAAGCAAGGTCTCCAATAGCTGGGTTGGGGATTTGTTTTCCAGATTTCAGGAAATCATTGCTATCCTAGAATTCTTTCCTTTGTCCACCAGCACCATCTTTCATCCATTGAGTTGGTAGAAAGTTGACAGTCCTATTTACATAGATACATTGTTACCCGTAGAACATGTTCACAAATGTAGTTTGACTGAAACCCCTTTGCCCTGAGACTCTGGCCTCAAATGATTTATGCATGAATCTATAAATACAACCAACCGCACAGGAGAAACCTGTAATATTCCCCTGTGGAACAGCAAATGTAAATTTCTGCTTTGCTTACCTGATAACAAGATACATTGAGGAATGAAAAGTTAACTTCTGGCCCTGATTCATCACTTTTATTGAAGTTAAATTCTTTTGTTTTAATGCACACTTGATTGAGCAAGCATTTATTGAGGCAGTTATGGTTTGTAGGAGAAAGACAGTTGAAGAAAGAACAAATGAATCTAATGTAAATCAAATACTTAGCCCTTTTATAGGAACTACAAAGACTTAAATGTGTGTTCTTAATGGTAATTTTTACAAAACTCCAATAGGAGGTTTTGACAGTGATTGTTTCAGTGGGGAGATGGGTTTTTCCTTTCACATGCTAATCCCCTGCTCCTGGTGATATTTTTCCCCTGACTTCAGTCACGGAATTGAATAATTTATGGAATAAATTTTGTTGTAAATTTATTGTGTCACAAGCAGGTTGTAATTTCACTAACAGTTCACTTAAGTTATTAAGGTTAAAAAAAAACACATATGGTTGATAGCATAGTGCATTTGGAGGTGTTTTCTTTTTTTCCCCCCCTCCCAGCAAGTTCACATCTTATATATTTTCAAAACAGAGGACTTGTATAATTTTTATTCAGAATCTGATATGTGAGAAGGAAACACACATTAACATAAGTGGGATTGCATTTGCACACTGTTGTTGAATTTTGGAAGTCGTAAACAAATTATTGAAGATTTTCTGGAGATAGAAATAGCATTAAACCCACAGTACTGTGGTGGTGCTTCCATTGTTTCCTGAATTACTGTCCCTCACTTGCTGATGAGGAATAAAGAGTAGGTGGCATAAAGGTGAAGAAGATGCTCCTTGAGGAGAAAAAGTCACATTAATCTCTTTAAATTTTACTTGTACCCTGAGGGTAAGACAATAGCAAATTATTACTCCCCCAAATCTTATCCAATCCAAATGGACTATAAGGAGAACAGGGGGAAAAAATCTTTAAAAATCTCTCATAGAAGTATCTGATGGACCTCCATCCTCACTCACAACATCCTCAGGCTTCTTTTTAATGGCTGTTCCGCTGTGATAAGAGGCAACATTTGGCCACTGTGGAAACCTTTGCTTAATTTCTGCCCCCAATGCTTCAGCATTCAGCAAACACACATTTAAAGTCTCCTGTTATTTACATTGAAAATTTTCTATTGACCCTGCCAGTATGAATGCATTTCAAACAAGACGTTTCTTTCTCTGTGTAGATGATTTCCCTAGGTTCTTGATGGGAGTTACTTTTAATTCCTCTTGGAGTTGCCTCTATTCTTGTTAGCACCCTGAGGATTTGCTTTCTGTTCCCCACCCCTTTCCCCTTTGCCTGGTGTGTGGCTCCCTCTCTCCACAATCTACCCTGGATATTCCAACCCTTGTACGGGGACGCTGGATAATAGCCACTGTTCTTGAACAGAAATACTTTTTAGGCCTTCAGAATAGACATTTTCACCATCTGTTACATAGAATCTAAAAATGTGATGTGAAAACAGGTTGTAATTAACTAGAAATGGGTAAGACTTTTGTGTGTCTTAATGCATTTAAATTGAGGAAATAGCCTCTTAAATTTCCATGAAAAGAAATGCAGCTTGTACATTAAAAAAAAAAAACCAAAACTAATAGCCTTTATTTTTTGGAGCAGTTTTTGGGTTACAAAAACATTGAGGATAAAGTACAGAGTTCTCATATGCTTCCCCCTCCCCCTGCCAGCTTCCCTCATTATCATGCCTTAGTGTGGTGCATTATTACAGTTGATGAGCCAATGCTGATATGTCATTATTCACCAAAGTCCATAGTTTATTCGTGGTGCTATATATGGAGGTGAGGAAGATACTTTCTTTGCCCTTCAGTGTTCTTTCAGCTGGTCTAATAATTATCTACATGGGACAGATAAATAAGAGAAAATAACCAAATTTAATTGCATGTGTACATGGGAACCCATGTGTATTTATGAGAGAGTCGGTGAGTCCACATGAGAGGTTAAGAGACAGAAAGGGAAAATGAGGTACATCTGACATTCTGAGCTAAGAATGAGGTAAGAGCAGTTTAGGGAACCACATTCTTCAGAGAGGAAGGTCATTTGCAGGATGATGAAAAGAATAGATGTTCAGTAATTAGAAGTTTGCCCTACCCTATAGATAAGTTATACAAAGTTATTTCAGGTGTTAACATTTACTGTGGGCAAGGCCCCTAATTTAAATTAATTCAGGGAGAGGTAAAGTTTCTCTTGAGCCCTGCAGGGTCTTGATTGCCTTCAGCTCAAAATAATTCACATGTCAAAGTGGCACACTTTGAGGAGGCATGTTCTGAAGCCTGTGTATATTCTATGGGTTTTGGCAAATGTGTAATGATATACATCCATCATTATAGTATCAAATTGAACATTTTGACTGCCCCATGCTTCATCTACTCATCCCTACCACACTACCTCCACACCAATTCTCTGGCAACCACTGTTATTTTTACAGTCTCCATAGTTTTGTCTTTTCCTGAATGTCTTATAGTTAAGTCAGCAGCAAAGGGGTTCTTGCCTTCCTTCTTCCCAAGATAGAAATCAAGAGAGGAAGCAAAACAGATTCAAAGGAGGATTTACTGAAAAAGTGGAGGGAAAGGAGAAAGGGAGAGAACTTGATGCATCAAGGGAGCATACACTGATGAAGAATATGGTTCCCTAAACTGCTCTAGGGCTGCATTCTTCACACAGGTGCAGAGTAGATTTCTTTGCTTCCCAGGTTCTTGCCTTGAGCTGGTATGGACCAGTACAGGTGCAGAGCAGAGCTCTTTGGGGAATGCCTAAAGAGATATCTTTTAAAAATATATACATATTTATATCAATTTCAGAGAGGAAGGGAGATGGGGAGTGAGAGAGAGAGAAACATCAATGATAAGAATCAATGATTGGATGCCTCCTGCACACCTCACACTGGGGATCAAGTCTGCAACCCAGCATATGCCCTGACTGGGAATTGAACCATGACTTCCTGGTTCATAAGTAAACACTCAACCAGAGCTATACTGGCCAGGCTGAAGAGAGACTTTAATTTATTTAGGAAAGACTTAAAACAATAATTGAAGAGCATTCCCATTCATTTTTAAGAGAGGCTCAGCCTGTCTACAGTGGGCAGCCTTTTCAGATTGGCTTCTTTCACTTAGCAATGTGCATTCAGAATTCATTCATGTCTTTTGTGGCTTGATAGTTTTTTAGTGTAGAAAAAAACTGCTATGCTTTCCTAAGTTTTTTTTTTTTGGGCTACTAACTAAATTGACAGATTAACAAGAGAAAAAAAACAAAACAAGTTTAATTCTGTTTCTATGGGAGTTTTACATAGACACGAGAGGCCCAAAGACGTCAAGCTGTTGAGGCTTACATGCCATCCTGAGCTAAGGAGACAGCAGAAGGAAGTAGGGATTAAGGCTCCAAAAGGAAGGAAGACATTTCACAGGAAGATGGGAAGAGCAAATGTTTGTTAAACAAATGTTTGCCATGGGATACAGAGAGGAATTTGAGCAAACAGGCCCTGCTGAGCTCCCCCAGCTCACCACACCTAGCCCATACTCTTTTTTAATATATCTAGTGATAGTTCTCTTTCACCAGAGATCTGGATAAGGTCCTTTACCTAAATTATTTTAGGCAGTGAAGGAGGTGATAAAAAATTCTTCCTTAGTCTTTTGGGCCTCAGATTGTCTTCAACTCAAAGTAATCCATATGCCAAGGTGGAACATTTTGGGGCAGCCTATTTTGTTCCCCTTCAATGGCTCATATCTTTTTCATTCTGAATAATTAGCTTTTCACAGGGTAACACTGGGAAGGAACTCAGATTTTCTGATGTGGTAGAAAAGCTAAGGAGATTCACCTTTGCTCTTCTGGGCCCAAGATGGTATCTTGTGTTTTCTTTTCCACTGATGTCCTGGTAGAGTGAAGTCACCAGCATAATGTATGTCCACAAAATAATGAGACTGATTTAACAATCCACATGGGAAAATCAGACTCATTAATCTGATCACATTTCTTACATTCCTGTTTAGTGGTTTTCCTTGGTTAATTATAAATGACATATTATGTCTAGTCTCTTGCTCTCTGAGAAAAAGAGACTTGTTCTTAATGCTGCACGTATATATTTGATCTGAAACCAGCTCAGGCAAGTAATAATTTTTTGTGTCTATACCTGTCTAATATTAGGCACATATTCAATCCAACAATGCTTTTGAACACATAGTGGATATTAGGTACCAGTCTCTATACTAAGAAGAGATTAGTGAATGAGGTGGGGCTTACAACATTGCATTGCAAACAATAGAAAAGTAATAAACAAATAATACAATTTATAGTCTAAAAAGTGCTATAACAAACAGAAATGTGGTAGAGTGGGTGTGCATATTTTGTGTGTGGATGCATACATGTGTAGCATGTGCATGCATGTTGTGTACACATGTGTGTATTGTCCAGCTGTATGTGTGTGTCAGTATGCAGTTTGTAGCTGCTTTTGCTTGGATGTTTAAGAAAGGCCCCTTTAAGGAAGGTGTCATTTAATTTTATGAGCAGTAGGCAACTGTGGGAAGATCTGTGGAAGGGTATTTAGGCAGAAGGAATAGCAAGAGCAATCAGTAGTCCTGAGTTGGAGCTGGGTGTGTCCCAGAACTGAAAGAAGCAGATGTGACTAGAGCAGATGTGACTAGAGCAGATTAAGTGATGGGGAAATAGGAGATATAGGAAAGGCAGGTAGGGGCCAGCTCTTATCTGACTTTTCAGGCTATGAGCAGGAGTGTTTGTTCTAAGATGTATTGGGAACAATTAACCTTACCCAAAGAGAGGTCTGGCCTTTGATCTCTGCTCCTGAGGAGCTCCTTAGAATGCCCTGATTAATAAGAGTGTCTTTTTTTTTTTTTTTAACCTGGATGTCCTGAGCCACATCGGAGTCTAACAAAGCAATTTATGATTATGGCTTTTGGCCATGTAGTACCAGTTCAACCTTTGGAGGAACTAGAGACTAAAGATCAGCCACATGAGCAATCAACCATGTCTAGGTGACGAAACCCCAGTAAAAACTCCAGTTTCAGATGAGCTTCCAGGATAATACTTCATGAGTATTGTCACCCATAATTGCTGAGAAAACTTATAATTGCTATACATGACTCTACCAGAAAGAGACACCTGGAAGATCTGTGCATGGGACTCTTCTATAATTTGCCCCATGCTCCTCTTCACTTGGCTGATTTCAGTCTATACCCTTTCACTGTAACAAACCATAACCATGAGTATAATAACTTTCAGTCAGTTCCATAATTATTTTCAAAGCAAAATATCAAACTTGTGGGTCATATTGGGAACCCCCAAACTAGCAATTAGTGTCATAGTGTAGATCTTAAGGACTCTGAACTTCTTTGTTGGTGTCTGAAGTGAGAGTGATCTTGGACAGTCTCTTCACCTGCAGAAGCCGTTGGAGTTTAAGCAAGTGAAGAACAAAGTTTGATTTTTAACTTAGGAAGATGACTTTGTTCTGTAGGAGGCTATTACAGATGTCTGGAAAGAGATGATGGAAACTTAACCAGGATGACAGCAATGGTGATGGTTAGAAGTGGGTAGATGTGGCACTTATTTCGTCAATGAAGTGGTGGTACTTACTGATGAATTGACTATCATATTTGCTGCAACAGATAAGTGTTTGGATAAACCCCATTATTACATATCAAATAATTTTAGGTTTCATAAGAGGAAGACCTGAGAAATCTAGAAAACCTTTCTTGCGTTTTTTCAAGCAAGCTCATTCTCTTCTTAGGACTAAATTCTTAAAACATATATAATACCACACTATTAGTATTTACAGACTTTCCCATAACAACTCTCTTTGTGTGTAGTTCAAAGGTTTATAGTTTAGGAAAATTGGAGACTACATGGGTTTTATATGTATTGGGGTGCCCATTTGGAAGCAGGCACTTTCTATAAGGTTGTAATGCCATTGTGTCATACCTCATGTTCCAGGGCATTCAAGCATTTCATGAAACTTTCTTTTTTATTTTTGCATTGAATATAAATCTAGATTTATCTTTGAAGAAGTGTATGCATTGTCTAGCAATGAGCATGGCATGCAATAGGTACTAGATAAGTATTGGCAGCATGAAGGAACAAATAAATGACATTTGAGCCTTCTTCGTCAGTCTAATAACAAGCACACAGAGAACCTTACAGGTCTTCAAGTATTTAAGTTTGGAGGCAACCAGGTGTCCTTACTACTGTAGTCTATCTATCTTCTGGGTCAGTGGTTGCCAACCTTTTGGGCCTCATGGACAACCAGGGGCATTGGGGAAGTGAAACAAGTAAAGGAAGATAGTCAACAACATTTCTTTATCATGCAAGTTAACATTGTGGGTAATTTGTTTTGGTTTTAATCTGTGAAATAAAAATTGTAATAACTAAAAGTTACATAGTAATTATTATGTACTAGGAACTTTTCTAAATCATTTGAAAATCTTAACTCATTTATTCTTTACTAGAGGCCCGGTGCATGAATTTGTGCACCAGTGTGGTCCCTTAGCCTGGCCTGCAGGATCAGGTCAAAACCAGCTTTCTGACATCTTACGAGTCTTCCCAGATTGTGAGAGGGTGCAGGCCAGGCGAGGGATCCTGCTGATGCACGAGGAGATACGCAGGAGGTTGGCCAGCCAGGGAGAGGGGAGGGACTGCGGGAGGGCTTCAGGACGTGTCTGGCCCATCTCGCTCAGTCCCGATTGGCCAGACCCCAGCAGCAAGCTAATCTACCAGTTGGAGTATCTGCCCCCTGGTGGTCAGTGCATGTCATAGCGAGCAGTTGAGTGGCCTTATCATATCATTAGCATACTATGCTTTGGTTGGTTGAATGAATGACTGAACACTTAGCACATTAGGCTTTTATTATATAGGATAACAACTTAATAACTTCTCCATTTTACAGATGAGGAAACTAAGGCAAGGGCAGACTCTGTGTTCAGAGTCACATAGCTTGTTAAGTGGCAGATCCAGGAATCTGCAGGACTTCCACAGACCACAGGAATAATTATTCAAGAGGGAAATAGTCTTTATAGTGAATGGTTGAAAAGCCAGGGCTTCTGAAATTACATCATTGGTGAAAACTGTGCAAAGTACTTGCCTTTGCCCTGTTGTAGTTAAATGTTTGTGAAAACCCAGGTATGGCCCTTAGACATGTCATTCTAATTTTAAACAGAGTAAGCAATAATTTTCCAATGAAAGCCATTAAAAATTAGTGAGTATTAAAGGAGAGTATCCGCTTGAGTGATCTTAAAGTGGATTTTTTTTACTATGTGTAGAATAAGGAATAGGGAAAAACACAAAAATGAAAACCTTTTGTTTTGATGGCATTGGTTTATATATCCAGCTTCTTTCCCATCACCATGTATCAAAAATTAAAATGGAAAAAAACATTTTTGCCTTTCATTTCTCATTTAAAATACTGTTATGACTCTAATGTTGTATGTTTAATTCTAAATTTGCATTTCATTTATATGTCCCATTGATGTAATTGGTGTTCACTCACCCCAGTTTTAAAGGTTAATAACCTCCTAACCAGAGGGGAAAAAAGGGTGATAATTAAGAAGAACAAAAGAACAAAAGAACACCTCATGGTTTAAGTGACCATTTAAACTACTATCTCTCTTTTAAAAACAACCTATTCTATTTCTTGCCCTTTCTGCCCATGCCATTTTGTGCTCTCCAAAGGTCGGCTGGCCATTAAAAATAATTAATTACTTTAAGATATTATTTTCAAAGGAATTATAAATAAATTACTTTAAAAATTAGACCTTGGTTTGCACTATAATGGCAAGAAGATAAAGTATTTCTACTTTGTGAACCTATATTCAAATTAGAGCATTGTTGTTTGTGATTTGAAATATACACTAAGCTATTTTTCTTATTCATATCTTAAGAACAGTGTTAGTTCATGTGCTTCTTAAGCACATTAGTTAGTTAATCTTGTGGAAAGTTATTTAAATACAATAACAGAGTTTTAAGAAATGTATAAAAGCTGTTGATCAAAAACTATGCCAAATCAATGTAGTTCTCATTATTGTGTTGTAAATAAAAACATCAGTGTAACAGCTAACATTTCTATTCCAGCAGCACTAGCACAGTGTTTTGCACATGTAGCATTGAATCAAGGCTTGTTGAATGAACAGATGGATGAATTTATATGATGGTTAATTTATGTATCAAATTAGCTAGGCCATAGTACCCAAATATTTGGTCAAACATTTTTCTAGATATTTCTGTGAAGTTATTTTTTTAGATAAGACTAACATTTAAATCAGTAGACTTAGAGTAAAGCAGATCACCCTCCATAGTATAGTGAGCCTCATTTAATCAATTAAAGGCTTTAATAGAAAATGATTGACTCCCCAGAGAAGAGGGAATTCTGCCTCTAGACTTGAGATGAAATATCAACTTTCTTGGGTCTCTAGCCTACTAGCATACTCTGCAGATTTGGGATTAGCCAGCTTCCACACTGGCAATTCCTTAAAGTCCTTCCTTCCCTCCCTCCCTATGTCCCTCCCTCCCTCTTCCTTCCTATCTACACACACAACACACAACACACACACACACACACACACACAGTTTTATCTCTATTTCTCTGGAGAACCCTGAGTTATACAGGATGATAACCACTAAATAAATATATTATATTATGCTTTGTGTAAAGGCAAAAATGCACTCTCCCAAAATGTTATATTGAGATGAATATCAATTTGGTTATTACCACCAAAATTATTTTGAAACTCATTTGCCTTGTGTTAAAATTTTCTTTCTTTTTTTTCATTTCTTTACAAAAGCCTTCTTATATCCTTTTTTTCTTTCTTCTTTTCCTTCCCGTGCACCCTTTGAATTTACACTGCCTTGTCTCTTTAAAGGTATTGGTTTCTATCTCCCTCTCAGAATTTGATTTGAATCAGAAGGCATAGGAATGTCAGCACTGGGAAAAATTCTTTTCTTGGGTTTTCCATTGAGTAGCATTGGTGACTTTGAGCAAATCATTTAACCCTCTCAGTCTTGTCTGACAAATGATGATATCTAAAATGTGTTGTCAGTTTAAAAGTTGATAATGCCACTAATTTATTCAGTTATCTTTAAAGAGTTATCACTGGTCTTTGTGGAATATAGCTTAATACCTAATTTTATTTGAGAACAATGACGGCAGCGGTAATTCTTTTTGTGTTCTAGCTGTCTAGATGGGATTATAAATTAGACAAAATAAGAGAAAGAAAACCTTGTGTCCGTTTTATAGACCTCAGTGGTTATAGAATAGGGGAAGGCAGATGGCACTATAACAGTACTATGAGCACAGAGGACAACCACTGTAGAAAAACATTCAGGGGAGACAATTTCACTGTTACTTCTGCCGTATGTCATTGGCTCAAGCCCATGTGAGGCCATGGCAAAGGTTTGAGTGAAAGTAAGGACAAAGACTTAGGGCCAATCATTCCACCTATACTCTATGTGGTATATATTGTTCTGTATCTTTAAAAATTATTTAAAAAAATATAATATCTGGCAAAGCAAAAGGAATCTTTGTTTAGGGGATTTCCTTTTAGTTTAGCAAAACTTGACATGTATAGATTAGATTATGAGTAGATAACTAATAAAAAATATATATTTTAATCTTTATTGTTGAGATTATTACAGATGTCCCTTTCCCCCCCATTGTCACCCTATACCCAGTTCCTGCCCTGACCAAGGCCTTTGCCACCCTATTGTCTGTGTCCATAGGTAATAGATTTATGCATATGAGATCTTTGTGTAATCTCTCCCCACCTCTCCTTTCTTCTTCCCTTTGAGAATCACCAGTCTGTTCCATTTCTATGCCTCTGATTCTATTTTATTCACCAGTTTATTTTGTTCCCTAGATATCTTATTTGTTTATTTTTATTTTTAGATTTAATTATTGATAGATATGTATTTATTGCCTTTTAATTGTTCATATTTTTTAGCTTTTTTTCTTCTTCTTAAAGAATACCCTTCAACATTTCATGTCATACTGGTTTGGTGGTGATGAACTCCTTTAGCTTTTTCTTGTCTGTGAAGCTCTTTATCTGACCTTCAATTCCAAATGATAGCTTTGCTGGGTAGAGTAATCTTGGTTGTAGGTCCTTGTTATTCATTACTTTGAATATTTCTTGCCACTCCCTTCTGGCTGCATTGTTTCTATTGAGAAATCAGCTGACAGTCATATGGGCATTCCCTTGTAGGTAACTACTTTTCTCTTGATTCTTTTAAGATTCTCTCTTTGTCTTTCACTCTTGGCATTTTAATTATGATGTGTCTTGGTGTAGTTGTCTTTGGTTAGTCTTGTTTCGAACTCTCTGTGCTTCCTGGACTTGTAAGTCTATTTCTTTCACCAGATAGGGAAGTTTTCTGTCATTATTTCTTCATATAGGTTTTCAATATCTTGTTCTCTCTCTGCTCCTTCTGGCACCCCCATAATGTGAATGTTGCTATGCTTGAAGTTATCTCAGAGGGTCTTTACACTATCTTTATATTTTTAAATTCTTTTTTCTTTTTTTCTCTTCTAGTTGAGTGTTTTGCTTCCTCATATTTCTAATTGTTGATTTGATTCTCAGAGTCCTCTACTCTTCTGTTGAATCCCTGTAAATTATTCTTTGTTTAAGTTAGTGTATGCATAATTTCTGACTGCTCCTTTTCCATTTTTTTGGAGGTTTCTAGAAGATTCTTGAGTAACCTTATAATCATGGTTTTGATCTCTATTTAGTAGTTTGCTTTCTTCCATTTCTTTCATTTGTGACATGTTTCTTTGTCTCTGCATTTTGGCCGCTTCCCTGTGTTTGTTTCTGTGTGTTGGGTAGAGCTGTTATGTCTCTTTGAGTTGGTAGAGTACCCTTGTGTAGTAGGTGTTTTATAAGGCCCAGTGGCTCAGCCTCCCCAGTCAGCTGAGCTGGGAGCTCTAGATACACCTCTTTGTGGGCTATGAGCAGTCTTGTTATAGTTGAGGATTGATTGCTGTTGGTATTACTAGGAGGAATTGATTTCCAGGCCAATTGACTGTGAGGACCAGCTTCAACTACAGTGGGAGAGCTGCTGTGAAAGAGATACCCTATGGAGCAGGACTTGCTTCAGTGGGGTTTTGGTGCTCTCTGAGTCTGCCCCTTCAGTGCATTGCTTATGAATGTGTAGAGATGTAATCTGGTATGATCTGACACTGACCACTGGGAACACTGGCTCTTGGGTCTCCAAGGGAGGTGTAAAGATAGCCACTGCCTGGGGCCACTCAGCAGGAGCTACAGAGAGATCTGCAGATTCCTCCTCTTTGTATCGGGTTTGGAAGTGCCCAGGGGAAGCCCAGCTATGAAGTAAGACATGCTGGTGCTGGTGCTGGGTCTTGGGCCTTTTATTGATAGGTTTGGGGCTCCCTGACCCAGCTTCAACTTGTTTGAGAGATTTTAGCCTGAGCAAGGACTGGCCATTCATATACAAATGCCACTGTATACAGCTTGGGTGGGGTTGTAAACTGAATGAGGTGGGGTCATAGGGAATCACCATGGCAGACCAAACAGACATGCCTGGAAGTCATTCCTGTGACCTGGGAGGGCTCAGCATAGGAACAGTTATCCCTGTGAGTACCTCTGTCTGGGAGAAAGCTGCCCCCAAGTTCCTGCCCTAAGGCCAGACAGTCCAGTTCCTCCTGGTATATATCTTTGTTTCCCAGAGCCTTGTCTTGGTGCTGGAGCTCAGAGGAAGCAGGACCTTGTAAGTTAAGTTTGTGGTGCTGGCCTTTTAAGAGGAATAGCTGGGTCTCTAGTAGCATCTATGTCACTGAGCCCCAATCTGCACTGGTTTTTACTGCCTGTAGTTCTTACTGCCTGTAGGGACTTCTTTTCCCAGCTCTGGAACCCTGGGCTGGGGTTCTGGTGTGGGGCTGGGACCCCTTGCTCCTCTGGGCAGCCTCTGCAGAGATAGTCACCCTCCTGATTAAAAAACGGCACACGTGGGTGCTAGACCAGCCCATTCAGTGCCTCCGTACCTCCTACCAGTCTCAGTGTGCTTTCTTCTTTTCTTCTCTAGATGTAGGACTTCCATTCAGCTATCTTTGCAGTGGTTCTGGATGATGGTTGTTCTCTATTTTAGTTGTAATTTTGATGTGATTATGGGAGGTGGCAAGTACAGGCATTTATGCCGCCATCTTCAAATCTCTACTAATAAGAATATTAATTAAAGGGTTGAGTGAAAAGCTCCTTTTGCATATTAAGCTATTATAATAGCTGATGCCTAATTTGATTAAATGTTTCATGGGGGTAAAACCTTCCCATTGGGAGTTATACACATTACCTTAATTCTTTGTGTTAGTTTTTTCTTCTGATGTAGGCATCTTTACAATGTTCTTGCATATTAGAGAATATTGATTGTTTTGACAACAATATAGATTTTCATTCAGCAACAGGGCTTCTACAACGAATGCAGAATTGATTTTGAGAGAAACTCTTGTCCCATAAAAATTTTAAGAACTGGAGCAATGACCATCTGTTCTGATTATTTTAAGTGCAGCCCTTTTTGGCAGTCCAATACAGATGATCTCTTTTAGCCCTTTCAGGAGTGTGATTTTAAGATTCTTTGTTGGAAAAACTGACTGAATCTCTTGCAGAAACAGGTCAACAAGGGGCTCATAAGTGTTCATTGTTTTACATTTGAGAGTCTTTTGCTGCTCTGAGGATAAAGACTGGCTCACTGCTGGGGATTAAAGGGTTTTAAGGCAGGCCAAATAATAACCAGCTGGCCTCAAGTAAAGTTTATATCCTAAGACTTTCTTTTATATTCCCCAAAGATTTTATGTTTACAAGAGAATTCAGAATGAATTTACCATTGGTGCATGTTGGTATTCCTCTAAGTCTTATCATATAGGAGTCTGGAGAGGAAGTTTATGAAGACAAAAGGAAGAGGAAATAGAACATAGCAAAAGTGAGTGAGCACCAAGGAAATTTTATAGGCCCGAAAACCAATTGTGGACTGAATGTTTTTGGAAATATAGAATGCTAAGCCTGTAAAAATTCAGTGTTTTCACCAACCTACACAAAAATCTAAAATTAGGAAAATGGAGCTTGTTAGTTTAACTCTCTTGTACTCTTCATTTTCCCTAGTAGTAATTCTCTGTGCTTCAGAGCAGCAGACAAAATGGCTTGTGGACAGTGCTTCAGTCATGTCGTTCTGTGATATTAGCTGAGGATCAACATGACAATAGTTGCAAAAAGTACCAACGACCCCATTTCCAGACAGAAGCAAGGGTTGCTGTTGGTATTTTGGGGCAGAGATGTATTCATTGAGATACAAGGTCAGTCTTGCCCCATATCAGGATTCTGAACAACATCAAGACCAGGCAAACCTTGGTTCATGGTGAACATTTTCCTGCAGTCTTCCCTGCAGCCAACATGCATACATGAAATAGACAGTGGCGCTTTGAGGCAGGGACAGAGGCAGGATTTGTGGGGCCTAAAGCTTATATGATTTTAGAATTCTCTTTAAGAAAACAGAAACTGATGGGTACAAATTGTGTATGAAAGTAAATATTCAGTTTGAAAAATTATAAAGCTCAAAAAGTAGGTAAATACAACAAAAGCCATATGAATGGAAAATAATATAACATTTTAATGAACTAATTGCCCAGGATACCTCAGTGATTTTTTTCCTTATAGTTTTTGGCTACATAGTCTTGACAGTTATTTTTAAAATTTTTTCTCAGCTTTATTGAGACATTATTGACATTTATAAGTTTAAGGTATGCATGATGATTTGATACATGTATGTGACACTGATTTTAAATTGTGCTTTCTAGTCAGAGGACAGAAAGATAATGCAGTTTTATTTTCTAGCATGGTTAATTGGCATTTTGTTGTTGTTGTTGATGCTTAGAAAAATTTGTTTTAGTGTCCTAAGTCTTTATTGGCAAATGTAAATTTTTAAGATTGCTTAGAATTAAAGTTTAGAAAACCTGCCCACAAGTTTCTTTTCTGTTTGGATTGCAAAGCATTTCAAGTTTTCTCAGAATAGTGTTGGTCTTTGAATTGACAACTCATTGTTGTCAGTGTCCTTTAAATTATAAGTTCTATGTTATTTTCATCAATATCAGAACTACCTGTCAAATCAGGAATAAATGTAATCTTTTTCTCAGTGTGTTTATTTGGGTACCTCTTATTACTTTAATGCTCAATCAATCCAAGAGTGTATTCATTATGACTGGTCAGCATTTATCTCTTCCTTTAATGAATTACTGCTTTTGGTGTGATTTAAACATTTTTGATGCAATTCTTTTCTTGATGTCAAAGTAATTTCTATTGATTTCAACTCATTTTGTCTCTTTTGTTACATATTCCAATAATTTCTATCTGAATTTTCAGTTATTTAATAAATAATTTTATATACTCTTTATATACATCCAAATCAGGAATCAAAAATTTCTTTCTCATTTTATTAAAACCTTATAAGACATCTTTCTAAATTATAGTTAAAATGGTGTGCTTAAACTTTCCTATTGAAAAAAAAAATGTGTGATGTATTTCAGTTGTACACACTGTATCATTTCTGAAAGGAGAGAGCTTCTATTTTGACTATGCGTTGATGAGAACTGAATTGTCTCCTTTCAGTTTTATACATCTGATGATTGGAAGAATTTTTTACAGCCTAGCTTCTGGCTTAATACCTTTCAAACTTTGTCATATCTAATCTAATAAAAGAGTCATATGCAAATTAACCATCACTCCGAGACACCTAAGCCATGCCCACCAGCCAAGCCACACCCACCAGCCAATCAGAGCAATGATATGCAAACCAACCCAGCCAAGATGGCAGTTAATTTGCATACACAGATGCTGAGTGAAGACTGAAGACAGCCTAGAAGGAAGCCAAGTGCTGCAGAAAAGAGCCAATGGCAGAGAAGGGAGGGAGCGAGGCAGTGGAGATGGGAGGAAGCGAGGCAGTAGAGAAGGGCGGGAGCTGAGGCAGCAGAGATGGGAGGAAGTGAGGCAGCAGAGAAAGGAGCGAAGCCTACCTAGGTGGGCTTCGCTCCCTTCTCTGCTTCGCTCCGGCTCAGGAAGCCCTATTCTTGCAGGAATAGGCTGAGGAAGGAAGCCCTATTCTTACAGGAATCTTCCTGCAATGGGCCTCTAGTATAATATAACTCCTGATTTTGCTCCTTCATGTCATCTAACTGGGTGAGTGGGCACAGTGAGAAGTATGGATATTCCTGGAAAGGAATTCTCTGGGAAGATGAGCAACATTTTAGCTACATGGAACAGGCAGTAAAACACATTAGTATATCCCATAAACCCCAAACCATAAACTTCTCCTGTACCATACATAAAAAAATGCCTCTAGTCTCTCTGTTGCCAACTGACACAGGGGAAGTATAACAGAGAAGTCAGAGTGGAAAGGGACAATGTCCTAACTAATTATGATTTAAAATATATTGGCTTTGAAAATTTATAAATACACTTCTAGGTCTCTCCAGAGCTTTGAAAGGGGCTGTTCAAATGAGAGGCCCTAAAGCAGAAACTTTATTAGTTTCTTGGTTAAGATGCCTTAGCTGGGAAGATAAAACACAATTTTGTATGTTCTACTGAGGTCTTCTCTTGGTCATCGATATGTGTCTTTCTGGGGCATACATTTTTCATATGGTATGTAAGGTAACTTTTGTATCTACATATTTTCTAGAATGCTCATCTCCATGTGGGGACTCAGGTTTTCTGGTTTTTCCTCTGTAAGTTCCCTCTACTCATGTGTTCATCTTGAAGGAAACTTCTCTCTGGGCATATGTAGCATCAAGTACTTTTAATTTGAGAGTAAAGCCATGTGTTTTCCATGTCCTTCATAGTTGCACTTGAAAATGGTTCATTTATACATTGGTTTTGATTGGGTTTCTGAGGCTCACTTAAAGCTATCATAAGCATACTATATAATAAAAGGCTAGTATGCAAATCAACCTAACAGGAACGAACTGGTTGCTAAGATGCGTTCTGACCACCAGGAGGCAGACACTCAATGCAGGAGCTACCCCTGGTGGTCAGTGTGCTCCCAAAGGGGGAGCACTGCTCAGTCAGAAGCCCTGAGCTGGGTTCATGGCTGGCAAGCACTAAGGATGTCCAACTGACGGCTTAGGCCCGTTCTCCTTGGGAAGCAGGCCTAAGCCATCAGTCGGACATCCCTCGAGGGCTCCCAGACTGAGAGAGGACGCAGGCCTGGCTGAGGGACCGCCTCTTCCCAAGTGCACGAATGTTGTGCACCAGGCCTGTGGTATGATATAAACTGTTTTTTGCTGATTTTTATATTTGTTTTAAAGATATTACTTCAAATTTTATTTTATACTGAATTTTTTATTATGCTTATTTACAAATTACATATACAAATGGCTTACCTCCATTTGTGCATGAGAATGTGACAACTGGGATGATGGTACTTCATCAAAGATTTGCCACATTCTCATAAACAAATGGGGTTTCCCCCTGTACCATGTGTTTACATAGATGTGTGTAGGGAATCTTCTAGGGGGAATATGAGGGCAATAGGAGATGACTGACTCATTCATAGTTATGAAGGTACCAGTGATGGAGACATGATATTACCAAGAGAGTGTAAGCTATAAACTCCAGAAAGCTCTTGGCCACCTATTGCTTGTAGTTTTTTTTGTTTTAAATAACTGTGTGAGATGGATCTACTAGCTTTAACATTAAGCTAGATAGTAGCTGGGTATTATTTCCTAGTGAAGAAAGGATTTTTTTCAATGTAGTGAAGTTACTTTTTCTAGAGATAGTTTTCTCATGTCTATTTGTCCAGGGAAATAATAGCTAAAGATTTTTTTAAACACATAATCATAAGGAAAGCAATATCTGATTATTGTGATTTTTTTGAGGTTACTTTCTTAATTAAAAAAACTAAATTTTCCTATTTTTTAGGAAACTTCAGATGTGAGAAGCCAAGTGAACAGTATATTTTCTCGCTGTATTACTCTAATCTTATTTTTTAGTTCAAGGTTAAGTAGGTCTAGAAAAACAGACATCTGTGTTTGTAATGCAATAAAGTATAATGAGTGTGGCAACTTTTTCTAATTTACCTCAGCTGGATATGCAAATGAAACGATTAAACTTATAACCCATAACTCTGTGGGGGAACTGATGGGTAACGAAAGTGCACAGTATTTACTGTAGCTAATGGGAAAGTTGTTAGATGGTAGGAATGTAATATGTTCTATATGAAAATCTACTAAGGAGCTAGTTAGCAGTGTAAATGAAGATTTGGTTATTTAGGAATAACCTTTAAATTGGCAAAATTAGTCCCAACAGCACGATTTACATTTTTAAAAAATCATTTATTTAATGGTGTTTGAATTTACTAACTACAGCATGTAATGTGTATTTAGAGATCTAATTTTAAAATTGGGAAGTCAGTAGTTTTAAATGGACATAATACACCAATGCAATATACCAGTTTTTTTTTTATAATACTAGAGGCCCAGTGCATGAAATTCAATCCCTGGGTCTGGCCGGCAATCGAAGCACAAGCATCTGGCATGGAGGGGCAGGTCCTAGCTGACGTCTGGGCCCTGGGCAGCACTTGGGCTTCTGGACCCCCGTGCACTCCCCTCCACCCAAGTCCCCACGTGGAGATGCAGCAAGTGCGGCCGGACGCAGTGGCCCAGGACACAGCGTGGGCCTCTGGGCCGCCTAGCAGAGCCACACAGAAGCCAGGCAGGCAGCGCACTTTCTTCCAGCTGGCCTTGCAGACTGGCTTGTACATAAACCCATGGGGAGCCCGACTGGCCCCTGTGGTCCCGGCATCTGCGGCCCTGCTTATCCAGAAGATATCACGTGGGTGCAGAGTGGGCTCCTCGCTGGTGCTCAGCACTTGAGCTCGGGTGGCTTCCCCTGTGCGTGAGCCCTGGCATCCCCAGGGAGGGTAGCAGGGGGAGTGAGAGAGAGCTCGGTGAACACCCTGCATTCACTTCCATCCCCATAATCCCTGCCCTCAGGTAGCCAGCGAGAGCTCCCAGCACATAGTGATGCCCACCATGTACCGCATTGCCCCCTGGTGGTCAGCACAGGTCATAGCAAGTGGTCAAACTGGTTGAACCCCCAGTTGAGGGGATAATTTGCATATTAGGCTTTTATTATATAGGATTTTTCTTCAAGAAACTCAAATTTTTCACAATATTTAACTAGTTAATCCCATAGCATACTTGCCAGGGAGTCAACGGTTAGGGTTATAATAATATTATAAATGTAACAGTTACATTTGCTCAAATTCTATCATCATTGACCTGAAATAAAATTTATGTATCTGGGCTCAGTCAATAGTTAAACAAAACAGTGATTGTATTTCTACAGCTAATTACAAAATGTTCTGTTTTGTAATCTGTGTATATATAAAGTTTCTAGCCTTTAGGGGTCACCTTCCCACTTTACACCAAAATGACCTATTCTGAAGTATTCTGTAGTCATAGGGATAAATGAGTAAACAGTTGCAAAGCAGTGAAAGAGGTAAATCCATCATGTTAAGGAAGCAGAGAGAAGCCCCTTTTCAGATTAGCCTGAAAGAGGACTGTGCATAAACCACTCACGAAAACATGCACTCTTGTGATTAGAAGGGGCGTAGGGTTCATACAGTCTACTTTCTTCACAATGTGCATAGATTGCTTTACTCTGGAACAACCTCATTGACCAGGGATCACCTGGCTTGAGCCTTTGCAGTAGTAGAAAACTAGCAGGTACTTAGAACTGCTGATATGCAACCATTTTTAACTTATAAAATGACAATTTCATATGGTTAATCCTAATACGTTCCTCCTCATCAGAAGCCAAAATCTAGCTCTCTGTCCCATTGTGACATAGAAATCACATAGAAATCTTTTAAAAACTGTTTAGGAAAGGAGATTTAAACTCCATCTTTGGTACACCATATTGATATTTCACATTTCTTCTGTGCCAGGATCCTAAAACCAAAGTCAGAGCAAAAGGAGAACCATGAACCTTTCATAATTGTCTTTTCTTTGGTTATACCATCATTCTCTATAGTCACTCTCCAAATTGCAAAATTTTCCAAGTTTGTTTGCATAAAGAGACTGCACTCTAGACCAGTGGTTGCCAACCGGTGGTCCGCGGACCACTGGTGGTCCGAGGTCCAAAAGGTTGGCAACCGCTGCGAGACAATCTTTGAATCTAAATGGAAGTCATGACATGGGCTGGAAAAGTCAGATTAGGGTTTTGGAAAATTCCTGGGACAGGTAAAAAATGAGAAAGAAAAGAGGATACAAACAAATTTTTAGTTTAGATGGATTGAACTCTTAAGTAATAAAAATGTGTAGTTTCTATGTAGAAGTGGATTTTTGATCTTCATTTTTGTTTTAATCAGGAATTATGTTACTTACAAGTGAAAATAGACATGATTGAAAACACAGTTAAGTTAGTAAAATGGTTTGTTTTTACTGAAAATGCCTGGTGAGTTGATGGGATGTTAAATGTATTTCTACTATGTTCAAGTTATTCATAACTGAAATACAACTAACCACTGAACTTATGTTGTGGTAAACTCACTAAAATTGCCTGCTGACAATTTCTTAAATACAGACATGATGATTGGAGAGTGTTAATTTACTTCTTGAAGGACTTGATTTGAATACTAATTCAGATGTAAATGTCACAGTTTGCAAGCTTAAAGAGTTACAGTGATTATTTCGCAAGTACAATATTTGAATATCATAACATTTCTTCATTATAGAAGAGAACAGATAATCATTCAGCCAGCCATAAGTACCAACAGCTATACTGATGTCAGTGGTGATGTGGGTTCTCAATTCTTGAGTTTGGTAAAGGAATAATCTAGTTAAGAAGTTCATTTAGCATGCAAAGTGAAAATACACTAGAATAGAAGATTCAAGCAGGATGCTCAGAAAACTGCTTTGGCCTTTTAGAAAGAAAGTCACAGAGACAGAAGAGCTGAGCCAGTTGGGCTTCGTTACAGAAGCAAAAGAAAAGCCCTCAGAGCTTAGGTGAAAGAAGCAAAGAGCCCTGGCCAGTGTGGCTCAGTTGGTTGTCCTCTGGTGCACTGAAGGGTTGCCAGTTCAATTCCTGGTCAGGGCACATGCCCGGGTTTCGAACTCAATCCCTGATTGGGATGCATTTGGGAGGTGGCCAATTGATGTTTCTCTCGCTCCCTCTCCTTTCCTCTCTCTCTCATAAAAAAAAAAAAAAGTAAAGTTGTTTTAAAAAAAAAGCAAAGATACATGCCTAAGGAAAGAGTGAGAGGAGAGAGAGAGAGAGAGAGAGAGAGAGAGAGAGAGAGAGAGAGAGAGAGAGAACGAACTAGGACTAGGTTCTTTGTCTTCAGGGTTTTTATCTTTTTCTAAAGGCAGGAATTTTAGGGGAGGTCTCAGGGGAGGATCTTAATAGAATATTCATCAGCTTTCCAAGTGTATTCTTTAATATGCTGATTATTTAAAATAACCATATAGAGTCAGGGTCATTTTCTCTACCTATTGGTCCGCTTTGGATAGGGGGTCATTGGGTATTGCATCTGGTTCTGATGCCAGTTATAACAGTGCTTTGTCTGGTTTTGCTGCTTTTTTGGGCCTGGAGGCCTAGATATTATCTGTAGTTTGACCAGAACTCTGTTTCTGTGGTCAGCAGCCCTGAGGCTTTGTTCCTCTAGATTATTTGATGCTTATCAAAACCTCATTGTCCTGAGGGCTTAATGCTTAAAGGCATGGTCATGCAAGGGAGAAGAAGGCAGGTGAGCCAGGGTGCTGCATGAGGTCAGTTTGAATCAGCTGTTTGTCTCAGTTTCCTATTCCACTTGCCAAGAAATTTTCCTGGATTCCCATTATCCTCCTACTCTCAAACATAATCTGAATTCATTTTTTTCATTATTATAATTATGCAATTTATAATTAGATGTTAATTACTAACTAACATGGTTTCTCAGTTTTGATCTCTGATATTTGACTTCACACATTTGCAGATATATATATATATATATATATATATATATATATATACTAAATTATGACTCACTTTCTTAAAACAGTTCATAAAAATGACTTGAAAATAAGATAAGATTTTTAAACTATCCAACTTAAGACAAACATTAACTATTTTTTTAGTGTTTCTTATGCTAATGAAATTTTGATTATTTGAATTGTCTTAGATATTAAATATATGACTTTGAAAGCTCATTTTTCTAGATTAAAATTACTGAAGACAGGTGTGTGTGTGTGTATATATATATATATATATATATATATATATGTATGTAATTTTTCTCAAAGTGATGTTCTTCAGATCAGCTGAATTAGTATCACTTGGGATACCTGTTAGAAAAATTCTGCAGGCCCAGCCCATACTTACCTAATCAGAAACTTTGGTGATGGGGGTCCCAGTCACATGTGTTTTAATAAGCCTAAGCTAATTCTGGTAATTGCTAAAGATGGACCACCTGTGATCTGAAAGAATATTTCTCCGATTGCAAACAGATGCCAGAAAAGCTGTATTTAGCTTTTTTACACTCCTCACCTCCCTATACCCACTCACTTCCCTTTTCTTTATTCTTCAAATATAGTTTTAACTGTAAGTGTTGTATCTCTGAAACTCCTGTCATAAATCTGGTTTTGAACTGTTAGTAAAGGCTAATTAGGATTTGAACCCATTTAAAATGAAGAAGTGCAGTCTCTTAAAACCATTTTCCCCCCAATTTAATGCCCAGATGATAATTTCATTGCTTAAGATGAAATGTAACTATTTGTCTTATGATTTTAAAACTGTTACTAATTCAAGCTAACCAGGAGAGTTTCATCCAATTGGATCAATTATTGATGGATAAATTCACTAGAACTAATCTGAAAGCAGAGATTTACTTTTCCATTTGTCTTTTTCCACCCAAAAAAGGGGGACAGGAACTAACTGCCAGTAGTTACTGTTTTTCTCTGTACCATTTCTAGCTTGCATTTACTGTCACGAAACACACTTAGATTTGCTTCAACATCGATTGGCTTTGTCTTTAAATAATAGTTGCAAGTTAGAGGGCTGGGTGTTGGCAGTTACTAGAGCAGCGGTTCTGGTTCTCAACTTGTGGGTCGTGACCCCTTTGGCGGTCGAATGAGCCTTTCACAGGGGTCTCCTAAGACCATCCTGCATATCAGATATTTACATTACGATTCATAATAGTAGCAACGAAATAGTACAGTTATGAAGTAGCAACGAAAATAATTTTATGGTTGGGGGTCACAACATGAGGAACTGTATTTAAAGGGCCAGAAGGTTGAGAACTACTGTACTAGAGGAACCTAAACTGATAGCAGGCATACCTCGCTTTATTGGACTTCGCTTTATTGTGCTTCACAGATGTTGCTGTTTTTCTACAAATTGAAGGCAAGGTTCTCTACCAGCAAAGAGATTATGACTCTTACTGCGAGACTCTACTGTGGTGGTCTGGAACTGAACACACAATGTCTGAGGTGTATGCCTGCATTTAAGAGCCAGGAAGAGGTAAATGTTACCCTTTTGTCTGCCAGGGGAAAAGAAAGACCTTTGAAAGGAGAACTTGAAAATTTTTCTACCCTTGTAGGAAAGAAACTTCTTAAATTAAATGCTGTGTCACCTTAAAGGGTTGATAGTATTATGAAAATTTATGGCTTTGCACAGTGGTAGAAAATCATTGCTTGTGATGAGGAATTTCTCCTGTGAGTTGCAATGAAGGATATTTGCTCTCTTGAAACTTGCAACGAGTATTGGGTATTAATATTATGAAGTTTAATCTGACATTTAGGCAGTCGTCAAGTTCCTTTATTCTTATTTAGATGGCCTCATGAGATTCATGCTCTGATGAACAATGAAAATTAGTGGTGGCTAAATCTTAACATGAATTTCAGATTTATCTACAATTCTTATACTCAGAGGTAACTGGTGTGTACAGGTGGCTTCTTAAAAAAAATGGGTTAATTTTGGTAGTCCTGTGCCTTCAGGACTAAACACCATAAAGTAGCCATTGTAAAGCAAATATCTGGGAGATAGATAGAGAAAATGTCAGGTAATTTTTTTCCTGATGATTTAATGTGTAATCATCACTGGATATCATGCTATTATATTTTTATTTCTGCAAATAAATGCTAATAAAGTAATCAATTATGGCTTCTAGTGGGATTACCGATGTACAGTGAACTCTGTTTTTAAGGGTGAGGATAGCTGTATTGATTTAGGATTATACATTTGTACAGCTGAATGTAACTCTCATTCTCCAGTTCCACCTTTCAAAAGCAGCTGTTTCCAACCACTTAGCTATTTTGTTCAGGACTTTTCTCCTAAATGATCTACATCACTACTACTTATTTTCCACCCCTATTTTTAGACATTTTCCTTGACTTCTTAGTAGGAAGATGAGGAATTTTTAGCTTTTTTACACTCCTCACCTCCTTGTCCCATACCCACTCACTTCCCTTTTCTTTATTCTTCAAATATAGTTTTACTGTAAATTTTGTTTAAATTTAATTTTAATGTTTATATTATTTTGATGATGTAAATATTGTTCTTAGCTGAGCCATATAATGTTCTACAATTTGATTTCCTTTCTAATGGTACAGTTTTGTTTTCCTAGAGACAATAATTTTTTCCTTTTTGTTTGCTTAGTTTTCTGGGTATGTGTCAGTCACTAGTTTCTTCAGAGTTTCTGTTTCGGTCACCCTGTTTTCTTTCTTTCATTTTTTTCTTAACATCTTTGTTGAGATATAGTTCACTCATCATGAAAGTCACCTATTTAAAGTACACAATTTAATGGTCTTTCATATGTTCACAGATATGTGAATCACAGATATGTTACCACAGTCAATTTGAGAACATTTTGATCACCTAACACTTGTCTTTTGATATTGTCCCAAAATTCCCTTCTCTGAGCAGATGCTAAAAGACGTTGTCTCTCCATGAGTCTCTTCATCACCCCTGTCTCTAATTCCTGTGCTCCTCTAGGATGCTGAAGGGTAAATCTTCTCTGTTCTCTCCCTACCTGCTTCTGTAGACATGAGTGTTTCAGCTTTCCAGCACTGCTCAGGGCTCCATTTCCCTTTCATCTTCCCAACTTTAAATACATCTTTTATTTGTTGTATTCTCCTCACTCATTTTCTTTGCCCTCATCAATATATACATATTATAAAATATCCATTTAGTGTCCTTTTAATGGGCTTTTAGGAACAGAGATGATAAGGTGTCTGAATCAGAGACCTACATACTGACTCCCATCTGGCCTGTCTGCCCCATGTACCCTTGGTTCTCCACCCTCAGTACATCAGAATCACCCAAAGGGCTTGTTAAACTGCTGTGCTGGTCTCACCCTCAGTTTCGGACTTAGCAGATCTGGGGTGGAGCCTGAGAATTGCATTTCTAACAGATTCCTAGGTGGTGCTGATGTGGTGGTATGGGGATCCCACCTGGAGAACCACTGCTTTAGATACTATCTCAACCGATTGTTGCAAGTATTAGTTTTCTAAAAGAAATATGCTTGTGTCAGTGACTGCATAAGCATTTCAGTGATCTCTGGTCATCCATGGGTTGACACCCAAACTTCTTGACTTGGCCTGGGCAGTAATAGAACTAGAGAAGTCATTTTGCCTTTGGTTGGCTCAGACCTCTTCTGGGCATCCTGGGGAGGGTTTTCCTTTGTCTCAGGGGACTTTTGGGATGTGGACAGCAAAGCAAAAGTTACATATACTGTCAATACACACACACTCTCTCTCTCTCTCTCTCTCTCTCTCTCTCTCTCTATATATATATATATATATATATATATATATATATATATATGCACACACACACACACACACAAATAATTTATTTCCTTTCTGGCTTTTGTTTTCCTAAAAAGGATATACTAGAGGAGTATACCAGAGTAAGAGAAAGGAGGAGGAACACAGAGAGCTATTTCTTGTGGCCTGGAAAGCTAAATGCTGGATGGAGGAGGAACCCTGGCTCAGGGACCTTGGCTGAGTTCTAGGTATTCACCAGGGCTGGGAAACAGCCTGGGGAGATGGTGAATGGATGTTTTCCCTTTGCTCTACGGCATCAAGTTTCTTTTGACATTGATTGAAAGATGCATTTTAATAGAGGAACATTATATGTGACACAATAGGCAGTTCAGAGTCAAATATAGTGATTATTAGTACTTGTTGGCTACCTTACTTTTTCCAGGGCCTGGGTAAGTGTTTACAATGTATTATCTCCTATTACTGATTATCTCTACTTCTCAGATGAGAAAGCAGAAGCACTAAGAGGCATCACTGGTCAGAGTCACATGCTGATGTTATTCATTTCACTTGTGACATGAAACCTCCCAATAGAGTCCTATTCCCCTTCTCCCAGTACATTGAGCTGCTTTTCCACCTTGCTCTTAAACCAATCTGTACATACATCCTTCCTTATTTTCCTTTGGAAAATTCTAGTATATGAGTTATATTTCTGTATTACTCTTGGCAACTGTGAGTCAGTCCTGTTACTGGCATTTGCAAAAGTGGAAGCTGGGATTGAGAATAGAAGTTGGTGCAATAGAATTTAGAAGACATAAGAGAAGCTGGGGAGAGAGTAGTCTAAGTCTTGGGGCAGTGTCCCTGATGCTGTGGGAGGAGGGCCAGGGAGTTAGCATGAACATATATTTCCTGAGGGCCAGGGGAAGGAGATTCTGAAATACTTGACCATAATATGTAGGTTAAATAAATGTTACCCAAAGTAGTGGTTATTGTTGCTGCTGCTGGTCTTCTTCCTCTCCTTCTCCACTCCTTCCTCATTCTTAGCCCTACTTCTCATCATATTATTAATCTAGTTTGCAACTCTCTTACTTTGTGGAGCTTGGAATGAAAAAAATTTTTTTCTGAGTTATAAAATCAAAAAGGAAGTGAACATTTTGTTGAATGTCTGACAGAATATAGTTGTTCTTAATTTATACATCGGTAGCAAAGCAAAATGAACTTGCAAGTTTAGAACTTCCATAGAATTTGTGGCAAGATTGTCCTCAATTTGTTCTCGCCTCATGGAATCTAATCCTGTATGGACTCTAATGTTGGCCATGGGACTTATTTTGGTCAATAGGATAATAGCAAATATAATACAGAGACTGGGAACCCTTCTAACCACTGTGTGAGCAAGCCTACCTAGCCTCTTAGAGGATGAGAGACTATATACAGTTATACAACCATCCATGCCATCTAGCGGAGGCCACAGACATAAGTGAGGCCATTCTGCATCATTTAGTCCTGACAGACCCACCCTGGATCACAGAGTCGTGAAAAATAATTTATATTTATTTTAAGCACTAAAGTTTGAGGTAGGTTGTTTTGTATCAGAAAGTGATAGTATAGTAACTTCTATTGCATATTTTTGCTACATGAAATATTATTCATATTATCTCCATTTCATATGCTACCTGTATTGTAGCCATCAAGTTCTACCATATAGGTCAGTCACTAAGAATGTGGGCTCTGTATTTGGCTGTCTAAAGTTAAATTTTGACCCATCTGCTATTTGGATGACTGCATAAGTCACCAAACCTTTCGGGGCTCTGTTTCTTTGCCAGTAGAACAGGTTGTGGGAGGATTGAATGAAAATGCATGAAATGCACTTCATATTATTCCTGACATATAGTAAGGGCTCATTAAACACAAGCAATTGGAAGTTGTATACAATATTCATAAAGGTTCTCATAGGTTAACTTAGTACTCTGCCCTATTTTTCCATAAACTTCTATAGTTTCTTAAATGTCAATTTTACTGCTGTATTTTCTGGAATAGACTTAAGGGTTTGTGTAGGACTCTCTCTTCATTAGCATTCAATATATTTTTTATTTGTTCATTTATTTCCCTCCACAGGCCATGGTTCCCCCAGGCCTGAGACCAGGAACAGCTATGTTATTGTTATCTAGGGTAGTTTGTGACATGTGTGTCCATTGAATGGCTGGAGTTAGCAGGCATTAAGTGGAAACTCCAGGATTCTGCTTGCTTTTAGAAAGACCCTCCCCGCCAACACTCACCATCTTGGTAGCTGGGGCCTCTGCCTTGGGCCCATGAGCACTTATCCCTGTTTATGATGCTTATAAAGCTAAAGCCTTAGAAGGGCTTTGAGTTCGTGATCCCTTATCTGAGCCCATCAAACATGAAAGCTCAGTGACATCTGTAAACCTCCTTGTACCTTATGGTAAAAGCCACCATCATGTATCATTTGGAGGGAAGCATCTAATATAGAGGGATGTAAAGTGATTTGAATCTGAAATCAAATAGGAGGAACAGATACGACCATGAGTAGAAACTAGATTGGCCTGACTATGACGATTAACATAGATGAACCTGTTCACCCTTAGCTTACAACTGGGTCCATTTGGGGCTATTTTGGCTAGTTCCTGTGCATTGTGACAGCTTCCATGTCCAGTCCTGTGTCTCTGCTGTTCTTCCTGGGAGCTTTCTCTAGCTCTGTGTGAGGCTGTCCAGAAGCTGGGGATTTAACTGTCCCAGGAGCAACCTCAGCTCCTGAGAGACAGGAGTAAGAGAATACATTCTCCTGCTTCCCCGTTCTTTGGAGTGATACTTATCTACATGGCAGCCCAGAGAGTCCTCAGTGGGACTGAGTCCCAGTTGTCTATGACAATATCCCCTCCTTAACACACCTTTTGGATTTTTCTTTCTTCCTATGTCTTATTTTCTCATTCCCTCAGTTGTGTTTCCTGAGTTCATCTCCCAAACAAATTACCTGTGCTCATCTCCTTGCCTGCTCAGGACCTGCCTCCCACACCAGGACAGTGGCTCGCATTTTCAAAAGAGCATTTAAGGCAGAAATAAGAGTACTATATTCTTTAACATTTGATCAGGCAAAAGATTGGCTTTGCTCATAATAGAAAAATAAGGAGAATAGCCGGCAGTGTCCTAGGTCAGATTTTCTCAACATTTCATGGATTTCATAACTCTTTAGAGAAATCGCAGAGTGGCAGATATGTTCAGTTGTTTTCTGGATCCCCTTCAAAGCTGTTCATACATTATACAAGGTACTCTGCCCATATGAAAAAAACAACAACACACACACACAAACAAAAACTAAAAAATACTGCAATGGAGCAGAGATGAGAAATCTTTCATATTGAAAGTGACTGCTACTGACTGTTGAGTAAAGTGCCAATGACTTAGGAAAAATTATCTTTCCTTATTAATATAAGGAAACCAGTGGTACTTCATATATATTTTCAGAATTATGCCTAAGGATCGTATATTCTAATTAAGGAGGCAAGATATGTACTCAGTGGTTAAGCATTTCTTAAAGTTGTTATTTAACTAAGGGAAATAATTAACAGAATAGGTAATAAGTGCTTAGACTCATTTCTCTGGGGTCTGGAGCCTGGAGTGAGTACAAGAAAATTATAGAACTGGTTAAAAATGATCTCGTCTCTTAATTTTACACAGGAACATGCTTTGTAGAGTCCCTTTTCTTCGTTGAACATACTGATATGATTAAACCTAGTCAGCATCATTATTTAATGCTGTACTTAGAGCATAAACCTAGTCAAAGGGTGGATGTTACAAGGATTAGTAGCCTACCCTCTTTATTTTCAGCTACTACTTATTCTTGTACTTGTACTTGATGTAGGGTCCCCTAATGAATCAGGGAAATGACTATTCTGTCTTGGCTTTTTTCTCCTACTATTGACTTATCAGCTGAAAAGTAAATAAATGAATAAGAAATAAAAAGGCTGTGCAGAAGCTTTTTATTTTGATATAGTCCCATTTGTTTATTTTCCCTTTAGCTTCCATTGCCCTAGGAGCTGCGTCAATGAAGAAATTCTTTTGGCATATGTCTGAGATTTTGCTACCTGTGGAATCCTCTAGTATTTTCATGGTTTCCTTTCTTACATTTAAGTCCTTTATCCATTTTGAATTTATTTTTGTGTATGGTGTAAGTTGGTGGTCTAGTTTTATTTTTTTGCATGTGTCCAACCAAATTTCCCAGCACCATTTATTGAAGAGACCGTTTTGGCTCCATTGTATGGTCTTTCCTCCTTTGTCAAATATTAATTGAGTGTAGTGGTTCGAGTCAATTTCTGGGTTCTCTATTCTATTCCATTGTTCTATATGTCTGTTTGCCAGTACCAAGCAGTTTTGAGAACAGTGGCTTTGTAATACAGCTTGATATCTGGAATTGAGATCCCTCCACTTTGTTCTTCTTTCGCAGGATTGCCGTAGCTATTCGGGGCTTTTTTTTTTTTATTCCAGATGAATTTTTGCAGAGTTCTCTCTAGATCTGTGAAATATGCTGTGGGTATTTTAATGAGGAGTGCATTGAATCTATAGATTGCTTTGGGTAGTATGGACATGTTGATGATGTTGATTCTACCAATCCATGAATACGGAATGTTCTTCCATTTGTTTATGTCTTCCTCTATCTCTTTTTTCAGTGTACTGTAGTTTTCCGAGTATAGGTCTTTTACGTCCTTGGCTAAGCTTATTCCTAGGTATCTAAATTTTTTTGGTGCAATGGTAAATGGGATTGCTTTTTTAATTTTTCCTTCTGTAAGTTCACTATTGGCATATAAAAATGCCATAGATTTCTTGGTGTTAATTTTGTATCCTGCAACATTACCATATACATTTATTAGGTCTAATAATTTTTTCAGAATTATGCCTAAGGATCATGTATTCTATGATCTATTCTATGATTATGGAGTCTTTAGGGTTTTCTAAGTACAGTATCATGTCATCTGCGAATAATGACAATTTTACTTCCTCTTTTCCAATTTGGATGCCTTTTATTTCTTCTTCTTGCCTGATCGCATTGGCTAGCACTTCCAGTACCATGTTGAACAGGAGTGGCGAAAGTGGGCATCCCTGTCTTGTCCCTGTTCTTAAGGGAAATGGTTTTAGTTTTTGCCCATTGAGTATGATGTTGGCTGTGGGTTTGTCATATAAGGCTTTTATTTTGTTGCTGTATGATCTCTCTATTCCCACTTTGCTGAGAGTTTTTATCAAGAAAGGGTGTTGGATTTTCTCAAATGCCTTTCCTGCATCAATCTATATTATTATGTGATTTTTGTCTCTCAATTTTTTAATGTGATGTATCACATTTATTGATTTGAGGATATTGTACCAGTCTTGCATTCCTGGAATAAATCCCACTTGGTCATGGTGTATGATCTTTCTAATGTAATGCTGGATCTGGTTATAGCAAAAGAAACCATAAAAAAAACAACAAGAAAACCCACTGCATGGGATAATATATTTGTCAATGATATCTCTGATAAAGGTTTAATCTCCAACATTTACAGGGTACTCATACAACTTAACAAAAGGAAGATAAACAACCCAATAAAAAATAGGCAATGGACCTCAATAGACACTTTTCAAAAGAGGACATAAATAAGGCTGAGAGACATATGAAAACATGCTCAAAGTCACTTATCATCCGAGAGATGCAAATCAAAACAACAATGAGGTACCATCTCACACCTGTCAGAATGGCTATCATCAACAAATTAACAAAGGACAAGTGGTGGAGAGGATGCGGAGAAAAAGGAACCCTTTTCACTGCTGGTGGGAATGCAGACTGGTGCAGCCACTGTGGGGAACAGTATGGAGTTTCCTCAAAAAAATAAAAATGCAACTGCCATTTGACCCAGTGATCCCACTTCTAGGAATATATCCCAAGAAACCAGAAACACCAATCAGAAAGGATATATGCATCCCTATGTGCATAGTAGCACAATTTACCATAGCTAAGATTTGGAAACAGTCTAGTGCCCATCAGCAGATGAATGGATTAGGAAACAGTGGTACATCTACACAATGGAATACTATGCTGCTGTAAAAAGGAAGGAATTCTTATCATTTGCAGCAGCATGGATGGAACTGGAAAGCATTATGCTAAGTGAAATAAGCCAGTCAATGAAAGAAAAATACCACATGTCTTCACTCATCTATGGCTAATAATAACCATTATAAACTGATGAACAAAAATAGATACAGAGGCAGAGCAGCATCAAACAGACTGTCAAATTACAGCAACAAGGACAGGGAGGGTTGGGGGGATAATAGATCAACCAAAGGACTTTTATGCATGCATTTAAGCATAACCAGTGGACACAAACCACTGAGGGGAAGGGGAGGCTGGGGGAAGGGCAGGAGGAAAAAAGATATATATGTACTAGTCTTTGTAATACTTTATGTAATAAATATATATATATATTTAAAAAAAATAAAATAGGACAAAAAAGAAATAAAAAGGCATCCTTTTTTTTTTTTTGTATGCTGTCATTCCAACATGATAGTAAGTCTGAATGTCCTGAAATACTCGAGCACTTTAGGCAAAGAGGGAAAGGAATTAGGGAAAAAACCTTGGAACTTGGAGATATTTGTGACTTGTCGAGGGGAGTGTAATAGGATGACTTGTTCCATGTCCATATCAAATCAAATTGAGCTGTCTGCTGTCCGTGGTTAATGAGAGGTTCAGTATCAGTTTTCATATAATTTCCCTTGAGCTGAGCCCAGGGCTTCTGCCATCCGAGACAAAAAGGGAAGAGATCTCTGGCCAGGCCCAGAGACCACTGTGCACCACTGAGACCATTCATAGATCAGCTTTCCTGATGGTGTTTATACCAAGCTAGTCTGGGGCTCTCAAGGTTGTGGCACTGTGTCATAGGTTTCCACAGGACCACTGCCTTCTGAGGTCTGTTACCTACAAGGTACTTCCACCCATGGAACCTGCTATCTTTTTAGGAACCAGCTCTAACCTGGGGGGAACATCAGGATGGGCATTAGACACTCAGGCAGGCTATCTTCCTAGAATGAGGGCTGGAGAGGAGAAGAATGCATTGGCTAATGAGTTGAGATACGTGCCCTTGACCAGAATCAAACCCAGGACATTTCAGTTTGCAGGCTGACGCTCTATCCACTGAGCCAAACTGGCCAGCTTAGTTTGATAGGTTAGTTTGATATTAGCTGAACATTTCTGAAATGAGTCCTGCAAAGAAGAGTGATCATTGTTATTTTATTTAATGAGACCAGACATGGGAAGTGTAACATAAATTTTATAGTAAAGAAGACATGTCCCAGTCCAAAACATGTTTGGGAAGTATTGGATTTTTAAATTCTGTAAACCCTTATTGGAAGACAGCTTTCAAATTTTGGGGAAAACCCCTTGTAATCCCTTGTAATTTTATACTGAAAAGTCCCTTTTCTAATTTTATTTATTTTATTCCTATTTTTGTCATTTCTGCTACAGGATAACTCTATGACTTAGTGTTGTTTTATATTTTTTATATATTTTATTGATTTTTTACAGAGAGGAAGGGAGAGAAATAGAGAGTTAGAAACATCAATCAGCTGCCTCTTGCACAGCCCCCACTGGGGATATGCCCACAACCAAGGTACATGCCCCTGACTAGAATCGAACTCGGGACCTTTCAGTCTGCAGGCCAATGCTCTATCCACTAAGCCAAACAAGTCAGGGCTTAGCGTTGTTTTTTTAAATGGTGGAATACAATCCTCAAAGACTCAGTGAATGGTGCTCCAGCAGCCCACCTCTCCTGGCCTCACATAAGTGACAGCAATATGGAGATTCTTAAGGAAGAAAAGCAGGTGTTAGTTAAACTATCTATATCCTATCAATAACATTTTAAAGATTGAGCTCACAGTGCCTGGATGTTAAAAGTCTTTCACTGATCCCAAATTATGAATGCTCATGTTGCTTTAATCCATTCCCTTGCAATGGCTTTATTAGATGAAACACGCTGTTGAGCATCCAAAGAACAGTGGGATTATCACATTTTCCTCTGGAAATCCAATAAAGACAAAATAAATGGTTAACAAAACAGAGCAAATTCAGTTTGCAGGTGTTCATAGGCAATGCAGCCCCTGATAGAAACCTGTCTCCATTCCTCTTTCCTTGTGAAAAGCCTTTTAAGCAGACTGAAGATATTCTTGCGAAAGAAGGAATCGTGGGGCAAAAGTGACTTTCCTCTCCTTTTGATGTGTTGCTAATTGCGTTGTGTAGACTGCAGAGACAGTGGGTAAGAAATCTGAAAACTTTGTTTTGTTAAGCTTCACTTTTGACTACACCCTGGGTGTGCCAATAACAGTTCTTCATCATCCGTGTCTCCTAGGGTGTTGACTCATAATGATTGATTTTTTTTTCTTGGAAAATATAATTAACTATTTGAAGTATTTTATCAAGCAGTACGCAATGACTACACACATTTGGTGGGTGGCTCTTAGAGATTCTCTTAATAACTTGGTTATATCCCAACACTCTAAAAATTCTTGTCTGCCAGAGCACTTCGAATTTTGTGATTAGTGTCTGCTGGAAATCATAATAAAATGAAGACTAACTCATTTAAAAATGTTTCATACTGGGCTGGCATTAGGTAACTTGGATAATGGGATACACAGAAAAACATACAAATGTTCAGGTTGACATAGGAAATTGGAGTGGTAGGGAACAATTTGAAGGAGGCTTTTTATATTTTTTAAGAAGCTGTAGCCAGATTAGGAGTATGTGTATGAGTGTGTATGTGTGTGTACACACTAGTCTTTTTTTGTTGTTGTTGTCCCCCTAATATACCACCATTTTCTACCAATCCTCAAATGCAAGCTGGTATGTATAAAAAGAGCCTCTATCAGTATTTAAGATTATGATAAACAAGAGCCCCTACATATTTATTTGTGTAACTAGAGACCCAGTACACGAATTTGTGCATAGGTGGGGTCTGATCAGCCCACCCCAATTGGCTGATCAGACTGGGCTGGCGTAGGGGACGGGCTGTGGGTGGTTGGTGGGCTGGCCCCGTCCCTGATTGGGGTGGGGGGCTGATTGGGGGCAGGGCAGGCCACAGGTGGTTGGCGGGCCAGCCCTGCCCCCTGGTCGAGTTCACAGTCGAACTCCTGGTTGGAGGGACAATTTGCATATTAGCCTTTTATTATGTAGGAGGATGCTTGCATGACCCTAGCCTCTCCCCTTGAATGAACTTGCATCTCTTCTAGCCTCCTCTTTTTCTTTCTCTTGTTCCTTTTATGGACATAGGATTATTGCTATAGAAAATATGGTCATGTCATAGGGGAATGTACCTCTTTGCTCAGGGCCTCCCCTCCCCCCCCAACTACATCTGCAGACTGCAACTGCTGCAGCCTTTGGGGAAAAAGTCTGAGTCCTTATGAAATTGTAATTCTTGAACAATGAATTCTTCCTTACAGGATACAGTACTTTTTCACTGCTGTTTAGCAGTTTGCCACTGGTCTTCCCTGCAGTTTATTTGCTGCCCAAATCCATCATTCGATATATGTAGGAATATTTAAATATTCCCCTCACCCCAGAGAAGATTTTTCATCTTTGGAACCATGGGGCTTCCTGCTGTCTTCACGGAACCCCTCCTACTCTTCCCTCCCTTTTTCTATGTGCTGCTTATCTGTGCCCAACTGCACATGTCCCCTTTTTTATGATGAGGTGTCTCACACTGTTTTCCATTTGCCTCCTAGACTGCATTCAGAAAGCACCATCCCTTGCCCATTTCCCTCCTTCCCGTCTCTATTCCAAACCTCTTCATCTTTTGCAACATATCAGCAGAACTGAACTTTCAATTTCTCCTTCCTTTTTTATTGGTTCAGTATGTTTTGTGCTTTTATGAATTGTAATTTACCTTACTCTTAAGCCCAATGCCTAAAGAGATTATGAATTTTTTTTCTGAAATTTGGGACAATAAAAATATATGTGCTTTATTTTGGTACATTTCCCTCTTTTGTCCTCGAAACATTATTAGGTATTTCAACATTTGGAGGAACCCATCTTGATTTGATGAATGGAAGGCTGCAACTTCCATGTAAATAAAAAGAGCTAAATTATGTTGATTATTCATTATATCGATACATTTTTTGTTTTTTAAACCTCTTTTGTACATATCACACTAAATCAACCTTGATGTGTGATTTTGAGCTCCACTTAACAATCAAAGGTTTAAAAACAACAGAGGAGACCAGTTAGTTCTTATTTCTCCTTTTAAGCTTTAAGAGCAAGTAAAGTCAAACTTTAATGATTGTATGGTATTTCTCATAAATCCTTTAAAAAGAAGAATTAAACTGAGAACGAAACCTAAGGTTGTTACTTTCTGATTACTATAGAGGTCCTTGCTAGCATTTAAGTTAATATTTTTATGGGGAACTTTTGGTGATTTTTCTTTTAAAGAATAATACAGAGAAAGCAGTTAACATGTTAACATTAAGCTGCATTGAGCAAAGTGGGTCCCTGCTCCCCACATCTGTTCAGTGTTTCTGTTGCCTTTCATTTTCTAAAGTGTTACATATGGAATACATATGTCTTTCTGTTCCAGTACCACAGGAAAAAAAGGGAAAGAAATAAAAAAGAGAAAAATCACAAAGAAATCAATAAACACCTGTTATTCCCAGATCTGCAGTTATTTGGGCTCAGAAGTGCCTGCAGGCAAAGTTAGAATAAAAATCCTAGGATGTCTGTATGCCTTCATAGATTTCTTAGCCTGTATGAGTTTTTTTAAATTATATTTTATATTTATTTCATTTTGTTTCATCTTATTTTATCCCAGAGTGGACCCTTCACCTTATGTGATTTTACTGCCCTGGATTTGTTCTCTCCAATGTATATTTCCTCTTTCCTTATACACCATAGTTTGTATTCAGCAAAGTGGAGATTGTTTTTTTTCAGGTGGCTCTAGAATGCAGCCTTCCTTTATCTCTCACCAGTTTCACAGCAGGTTTCCTACCTTACATTGCCCCCTGCTGCTTCTAGAACATTAAGAAATAAAGCTAGAAATAAAATAGGTTTAGGGTACTACCATCATAAAAGTATATTATTCAGAGAAATATATTGGAGCCTAATCATAATAGGTTCAAATAGAAGTAATAATTGGTGAATACTTTGGCACACCATACAGAGATTTTAAACTTCGTGTGTAAGTGTGTGTGTGTGTGCGCACACAATTGGCACATTGTCCCTTTCCTCTGAAAATTGCCTATGATGGAGAGGGCATCCTTTTGAGTAAGTATGAGTCCTATAGTATGTTTTTTGCCTTTGTCTGTGACAGGCGATGTGCACATTCTTACCCAATTGTACAGCATATTTTTTCTTAAAAAGTATACTGTCCCTAATTGCAGAGATCATATCTTACTTGTTTTTGTGTCTTTGGCCCAGTGCCTGACACATAAAAGATACTGTTTGTGAATTTCACTAGATTCAGTCATTGAACAAAGAGAGAATAAGATCACTCAAGTGTATTTCATGTAATTAATTTTGTTGGGCTTAGGGTCCAGAAGAGTAAATAATGTTGCCAACATTTTTGACAGAAATAACTGCCAGCAAAGGCACAGGAAATTTTTAGTAATCCCTAATGTCAGAGAGAGAGTCCACATTAGTGGCTTGCATTTTTGGCTGTCTGAATTTTCATTCTTTTTATTGCTTTTTCCTTCTTTCTCAGCCCACATTTTATACATAGATTTGACTTTCTCTTCTGCGTATATCTCCCCTACCTCATATATATTTTCAGGCTACCCCATTCAATACTTTGGTTATTAAAACTTGTCTGCATTCTCTGCTAAACCTATAAGTGATTTGAGGGCAGGAACTCTGTCTGATTTATTTCTACATCCCCAGCATCTATTCCAGCAATGTTCATTTGTTATTAAATAGTTGACATTAAAATGGGATTCAGCTATCCTCCAAAGAAAACAAGTATTTAAGTAGGAAAATAATACCATCATATTGTCTGTGTCCATGGATTATGCATATATGGATACAAGTTCAATGGGAGTAAAGGGGCGGGGGAGACATATGTAATACTTTCAACAATAAAGATTAAAAAAAAGATTCTGATGTATAGGAGCATTAGGAAGTTTCTGGGCTTATTCATCCCTAGGAGACTAAAAAGCCAATGAAAATTCAAACCATTCAACCATTTTATAATATAAAAAAGAATCCAATTAAAAAAAAGGAAAACAATAATAAAAATGGAAGATAATATTAGATATGGTATCAAGTTTTGTGAGTCATCCAATTAAAACAAAGGACAGCAATCCTATATAATAAAGGCTAATATGCAAATTGAACAAACCCACATTGACTGAGTAGTGGAACAAGCAGCCACTATGAAGCGCACTGACCACCAGGGGGCAGATGCTCAATGCTGGAGCTGCCCCCTGGTGGTCAGTGGGCTCCCAATGGGGGAGCACCACTCACCCAGAAGCTGGGCTCACGGCTGGTGAGCGCAGCAGCGATGGCGGAAGCCTCTACCGGCTCCGCAGCAGCGCTAAGGATGTCTGCCATCAGTTGGACATCCCCTGAGGGCTCCCGGACTGTGAAAGGGCACAGGCTGGGCTGAGGGACCCCCCTGAGTGCAAGAATTTCGTGCACTGGGCCTCTGGTAAGGTGTGTAAAGCCACGGTGTTGCCAAAGGCAAGGATGGGATGATAGTGGACTGAAAACATGAAATTCACCATAGTTGATTGCCTAATCTCTATTCTTTTTCCCAGCTATAATCATTAGAGCATCTCTGTGGATACATTCTGGCATTTCTTTTTCCTCTCAATGATCGAGACTCATTAATTAACCAGCATTATGACTGATAGCTTGATTTCAATAAAATTATGAGACTCTAGGTTCACATCGAAGGGTCTTGGCCCCTTTACTTATCTGCAAACTATTTAGTAGAGAATGTAACCATACTCTTTCATCCCTAGCCTACGAAGGGTGTGTTCTTGGGGTATATTTATTAGGATAAGATGAAGAGAAGCCAGACTCATCATGTTGGTATCTGGTCAGCCAAGAAAGGTTCACCCCTCAACTCCAGGGATGTCCTCTATAACCTTTGATTTCAAGTATGTGCCAATGACGTTTATAAAAACCATATTTGAATTTTAACGCTTTGCTATCTAAATAAAAAGAGCTTATTAAACAAAATCCTTTGGGACTCATATTTTATTTTCTTATGAGGCAAAGGAACTAGTTCCCTGAAAATTATTTTTCTCATGTTGCCCCATAAAAAGCCCAATTATTTTACCACTATGTGTGATATAGGATTAATATGTATGTGTCTCTAAATATATTCTTTAATTTTGCTTATTTTGAAACTTTATAAAATGGTATCCTATTTTAGGTACTATCCTGCAGTTTCTTTCCCCCACTGAAATTTATACTTCTAAGATGCATTCATGCTATTGTATGCAGCTTTAACTCATTCCTTTTCACTGTTTCAAAATACTTCATTGAATGAATATAGCCCAGTTTCTGTAGTCCCCTGATGGTGGACAGTTGGGTTGCTTTTTGCTATTTCCAATATTGCTACAAGGTAAATTTTTGCACAGGGTATATATAAAATATGAGAATATCTAGGTTGTAGAGTATGTACATTTTCAACTTGGTAATGCCAAATTATATTCTAAGATAGTAGCAAAAATTTATATTTCTATTAGTAGCAATTATCATTGTCCCATATTCTTGTCAGCCCCTGGAACCATCAAACTCCTGAAATTTTGCATGTCTAGTGATCTAGAATTATCTCACTGTAGCATGCTTATTTTTAAAATCCTCAACCCAGGATATATTTTTGTTGAGAGAGAGAGAAAGAGAGAGGGAGAGAGAGAGAGAGAGAGAGAGAGAGAGAGAGAGAGAGAGAGAAATAATCATTGATTATCTCCCATATATGCCCCCACTGGTGATTGAACCCTAAACTAGGTATGTTCCTGACCAGGAATCAAACCCACAACCTTTGAATGTGTGGGATGATGCTCCAACCAGTTGAGCTACCTAGTGGGGGCTCTCACTATTTTTTTAAAAATATATTTTATTGATTTTTCACAGAGAGGAAGGGAGAGGGATAGAGAGCCAGAAACATAGATGAGAGAGAAACATCGATCAGCTGCCTCCTGCACACCCCCTACTGGGGAGGTGCCACAACCAAGGTACGTGCCCTTGACCGGAATTGAACCTGGGACCCTTCAGGCAGCAGGCCAGCACTCTATCCACTGAGCCAGACCGGTCAGGGCTCTCACTATTTTAATTTGCATTTCCTTGATTACTAGTGTGACTGAGAGTCTTATATGAATATTGGCCATTTGTGTTTCCTCTCCTGAAAAATGCCTGTTCATGTCTTTTGTCCATTTTTTCTACGTTATCTGTTTTTTAAAAATAATTTTTATAATTCTCTTATGTATTCTGAATACTAACCCTTTATTAGTTATGAGTGTTCAAATGTCTTTTCATTTTCTTATTATTTTTAAATTTAATTTTTTCCCTTTTCTGGTATCTTTTGATGAAGAGTAGCTCTTCATTTAAAAGTATTCTTCTATATCAATCTTTTGCTTTGTAGTTAGAGTTTTCAATGTCTTGTGAAAATTTCTTCCCTATGCAGAAGCCATGAAAATGTCTACCCTATTTTATGAATTGTAAGAATTAAAATATTTATGAAGTTGTGCTTTTCATGATAAAATCATTAATGTACCTGGGACTGGTTTTTGTGTGTGGTGTAAGGTAGGGATCCAAGCTCATTTCCCCCCCACATGGACAATCTGTTCTAGGCCCTGTTTGGCTTTATTGGTCTAGTTATCCATATCTGCCTTTACAGATTTCCTTTCTCTTTTGTTTTCCAAGACTAAAAACTAATAATTCTTGAAGGACAAGGTCATTGTTTGCATCATCTTTTATAAATCTGCCTTAATGCGTATTATTGAAAGAAGCAGTTGAAAAACTATTTGTTTATTTTACTGTGTGTTTTAACAGCTGTTTTTAGACATATTTTCCTGTGCTTCAGTGACAACATAAGTTGTTTTTGTTACCCAAATCCTTACATCAATTATCAAGTCTTTTTATATTTTAGGCTCTTGTTTGTCTTTGTGGATTTTTAAAAAATTTTTTTAAATTTCTTCATTGGTCAAGGTATTACAATCGTGTCCTCATCCCCCCAATAACTCCAACCCTCCTCTCCCACTCATGCTCTCATCCTTCTGTTGTCTTTGTGGATTTTTGTCACTATTATTCAGTTTCCTAATGGGATTGTAAGAATTGTTGTATTTTGCTCTTTTATAATTCCTATGCAGAAAATCACATAGAATAATGTTGCTCCCACTAATGAAAATTCCATGGAATCTCATTATAATGCTGATGTTGGAGAGTAAATGTAACACCTGCTCTATTGTGGACTTACTGGGTTCTTGTGTAAGATAGTGTGTAGATGCCCTGACCGGTTTGGCTCAGTGGATAGAACGTCGGCCTGCGGACTCAAGGGTCCCAGGTTCGATTCCAGGCAAGGGCATGTACCTTGGTTGCTGGCACATCCCCACGCCCACCAGCTAATCAGAAAAGCTATATGCAAATTAATCCAACCAAGATGGCGGCTGTCAGCCACAGAGCTAGAGCAAATAGGAGGCTTCATTGCCCCTGCGATGGAGGAAGCTGCCTGCCTAAGCTGGCAGTGGCCTCTGCTCAAGGCAATAAAGTTTCAATTACAGAAGATAAACACCAGATACCTGCTTCTAGGCAGCCTCCCTGGGAGCTAGGGTGGTTGGGGGCTGTGGCCAGCCTGCAAACAGCCATTAGCTCCTCACCCAAGATGGCCCCACCCTCATGGGGTGAGGGTCCCTGCTGGGGGGCTTTTCCAGCCTGAAAATGGCCCTCAGCCCCTCATCCAGGCTGGCTAGGCACCCAGCAGGGATCCCACCCTGGAGGGTCTGTGGCTAGCCTGCAAACAGCCATCAGTCACTCACCCAGGCTGGCCAGGCACCCCAGCAGGGACCCCCCTTCCTGAAGGGGATGTGGCCGGTCTGAAAACAGCCCTCAGCCCCTCACCCAGGTGGCCAGAGACCCCAGTGGGACCCCCACCCTGATCTGGGACACCCTTCAGGGCAAACCAGCCAGCCCTCACCCATGCACCAGGCCTCTATCCTCCTATATAATAAAAGGGTAATATGCAAATTGATCCTAACAACAGAATGACTGGGAATGACTGGTCATTATAATACACCGACCAGCAGGGGCAGACGCTCAATGCAGGAGCTGCCCCTGGTGGTCAGTGTTCTCCCACAGGGGGAGCTCTGCTTAGCTACAAGCCAGGCTGCCAGCTGCCAGTATAGTGGTGGTGGTGGTGGGAGCCTCTCTTGCCTCCTCAGCAGCTCTAAGCATGTCCGACTACAGCTTAGGCCTGCTCCCCACCGGCAAGTGGGCATACCTTGAGGGCTCCCAGGCTGCCAGAGGGATGTCTGACTGCCAGTTTAGGCCTGATCCCCTGGGGAGTGGGTGTAAGCCAGCAGGTGGACATCCACTGAGGGGTCTCAGACTGCAAGAGGGCAGAGGCTGGGCTGAGGGACCCCTCGAGTGCACAAATTTTTGTGCACCAGGCCTCTAGTGTTAATATAAATAGACATTTCTTGTTCTAAGTAGAGCAGGCATTAAATAAATTCCAGCATTAAATAAATTCCCTTATTGCTTTAAAAACTTTGGGATTAAAAACACTCATGCTACATTGACATGGATTTGTGGGATGTTTGAAAGATACAGTTTTCTTGGTTAGGACCAAGAAAAGTCAGTTACATATTTGAATAATTTTCAAATTGTTTTTGTTTCTGGTGATTATGGTCTGCCCCCTCTGGATTTTCTGTCCTGTTATTTATTAGGGATTTCACTCTTTATCCCCACTCTTTGAACTGTTTGTTGTTGTGTTTTTGGACATTCTGGGCTACAGCTTCTTCACAAAGGTGATGCCATGTAAGGTCAATCTGTACACAGCCAGAGGCAGAAATTCTTAAGCAGAGTCTTGCAGGACCCAGAAAACTCCTCTCCCTCAAATCACCTCCTTTTCCATATAGCATCAGCCACTGAATTTTTCAATCAGTGAGTCATTCCTCTGGGTTAGCAAACACTTAGAAAAAACGCAAGCAGCAATCCATCTCACATACTCTAATGCAAATCATCTCTGACTCTTCCCAGCCAAGAACTGAGCTTCTTGGGAATAGAATTTAAATCTGGGATGAGGGAGAGGATAATTTGAAGTGGAAGCTCTGTTAGAGATTAGGCTTAAGCATGGGTGATTAGAAGCTATACTTGGAGCAGTATTTGGGAGCACAGAAAGGGAAAGTAGGAAGATGCATTTTAGTGACTTAGTAGTTTCCCAGTTTAACCTTATGTTGGTGATTTACCATGCTGACATTCTCACTGTATGACAGTAGAAACTCTCACTGGATTATAGCTCTGCAGAGACAGGGTCTATTCATTCAGTGGTGTTTTCAAGCAACTAGTACAGTGCCAGCAAATATATAGTATGTTCTCAATAAATATAAGTGGATGAATAACTTGATATGCAAAGCATACTTTTAAAAGTCTTTTGCTCTACGTTGCTAAAGCTATTTTTTTCAGTTAGTTTATAGAATGCCCTTATTTTTTACCCCAATCCTCAAATGATTTTTAATAAGGTTCACTATACCAGATATAACTAACTTCAATCCCCTCCCTTATTTTTAAAATACTAAAGATCAGATGTTCTAGCAACTTAACAAGCTTATTATAAGAATCAGTCAGTTATTTATTGACCACATATTCTGTGCCCAGGATTTTTAATTTTTAGATCTTTAAGAGGGAAAAGGCCAATCTGTTGATCCATATTTTACTTTTATACTTATAAGAACGAACAGCAAGCAATTAGGAGTTTCAATCTTTGAGGATGCAAATATCCATGATAAATAATAGCCATCATTTTAATCTTTCAAATTTCATTTTATGGTTGCATTATGAACATTTTTCTGATGTATTTAATTTTCTAAATTTCTGTTGCATGAAAAATGGAAGCTGTATTGATTTAACATCAGAAAAATGTACAGCAGTTAATATAAAAAAGGCTACATCTAATTTTGTTAATAAACTATAAATGGTAAAATGACATAGAGTTTAGATTTCAAAGCATTGGGAACCCACATTTTCCTGTAACATTAATTATGTAGTTTAAGTTTTGGCAGCATCATAATTCTACAATGTGATATTTCTACTTTATTGTTTCTCAGAGTAGGCCTAAAATGTTAATATAATATGGGAAATCTTTGGCTGGTGAAGTGTGTTCTGACCTAGGGGATGTAATGTTTGCATTACAAAGGTAACTCTTGCAGAGATTTGCAGACTACACATTGTGGTCATTGTAACTACCCTCAACCCTTACATTAAAAGATTTTATTAATGTCAGATGATACACATTTACCATTATCTAATGTAGTTTGCTATTCTTGACTGTTTCTGGATTAACAGGCAAGTTTAGTAGTTAACTCCGGAAACTTATATTCTTTATTTGAATCCTGGCTCCTCCAACTTATTGGGTGTGTCTGTTTCCTCATCTATGAAATGGGATAATAACCAGATCAACTCATAGGATTGTTCTGGACTATAAGTTAATACAAATAAATGTTTAGGACAGTGACAAGAACACAATAGGTACTTGATAAATATTAGAATTTCTATGATAGATTATGAATATTTTTGTCCATAGAAATTTTAGCTTCAATGAAATCCTATATAATAAAAGCCTAATAGCTAAGTGTCTGGTCGTCTGTTCAACCAATCTAAGTGTAATATGCTAATGATATGCTAAGGCTGCTCAAGTGCTCTCTATGACATGCACTGACCACCAGAGGGCAGATGTTCCAGGAGATGTCGGTTTCGGACCGATCCCGCAGGCCAGGCCCAGGGACCCCACTGGTGCACAAATTTGTGCACCGGGCCTCTAGTAGTAATGTAACAAATAAGATTAGTTCATGAACAAAATACAGTGAGCTGTATCTGTCTGGTGTGTCATGTCTTGGAAGAGACTCAGTTTAGTCTTACAAGGGGAGGTCAGACTAAGCACAGAGCCTTCAAAGTGAGAAAATATAGGTCTCTGTGTTAGGGAGTTTATGAGAGATGAGGCTGGATAAGAAAGCCAGCCCTGAATCTTGAACCTGTGGAGGGCAAGATTTTAAGTTGGAGAATGACATGTTAGATGAGTTTTGAGCAGCACTACTGTTCCTACAGCGCAGAGAATGGAGTAGTGGAACCTTGACTAGTGCAAGAAGTCAATTAAGATGCTGTTGCAAGTCAAGCTTGATGGATGAAGCAGCTGGTGCACCAATGGGAATAAAGAAATGGACAGATTTGAAGTCCATTAGGAAGGTAGAATCAGTAGCATCTAATGATTGTTTCAATGTGGTGGGTGAGAAAGTATAAGAGTTGAAGATGATGGCAAGGTTCTAGGCAGTGGCCGACTAGAACATTACCCACCTCCTGGACAGGTGCCTACTGTGTGATTTACCACAGGGCTTGCAGGAGTAATGTGGTCAGAGGGAGAAGACAGCATCACAAGTATAACCGAAGTATTTAGTCACAGGCTAGAAGTCAGGAGGGTGGATAGAAGTAAGAGGTGTATGATGTTAAAAATAGAAAATGAGGGCTTATTTGGGACAAGTGTTCCACACAACCTGGGACATAACTCCAGTACTCTCAGGATTCCACATGGTAGTAGGCAGTCTTTTAATTTTTAAAAATCTAGTGTGCCTCTTTTCTAGTGAATACTGCCCACAGAACAGTCCCTATAGGTTTTATATGCCCTGGGCAATTCCAAACCTCTGTTGACTCTACCCCTATTTGCCCTGGAGCCTTGGTATTAGCAGTTAAGGGTTCTGTCTCTATCCCTGAGGCAAATTTGAGGTCACCTTGAATCTGAGATTTTCTTGGTCTCATGCCTCCAGGTTCTGAAGATGCTCTTTTCCCTCTAGGCCAATGGACCCTGAGGAGTTGGAGAAGTCTTAATTCTTCTTTATCCCTATTGGCAACATATCCATTCCATACCTTAATTCTTAAGGTGTCTTTTAAATCAGTCTGCTGATTTAGGTTGATTTCAGCTAATTGATAAATTAACATTCTAGGTTCACAAAATTTGGTTTTATGAATCATCACAACATATTTATGACAAAATATGAACCTGAACACAATATAAATTGTAGCACCATCAATTGGGAATTTAAAAATTAATGTTCAGCCTGATTGGACATCAACCCTTGCACCAAGACATCATCTGTTCACTTTCCGGTCAGGGCACATGTCCTGGTTGTGGGCACTTGCCCCAGTTATGGGTAAGCAAGAGGCAGCTGATTCAATACTGATGTTTTTCTCTCATTAGTGTTTCTATCTCTCTCTTCCTCTCCCTCTCTCTCTAAAAATACATTAAAAACATAAAAAGTTATGTTCAGAAATTAGCAAACTGATCTTTTATGAGCTCTCTAAGAATAGTAGAATTGTAAATTTATGTGAATGCAATGCGAATTTGTTTCAGTTGGTTTAATATTTGAAATTCAAGAACAGGAAGATCCAAAGCATTTTAAATATTGCAAACTTTCTTAAGGTGATCATTATAGTAAGTCTCGCTGAAAGTAAACAGATCTCTCTTGCTCCTTCAATAGACGAACAGTGATGGTGAGGATGAAATTAGCACTGAAAGTATTAAAATATTGATAGCAACCATTCCATATCCACAATTTTCCAATTAATAATTAAAGTAACTCTAAGAGTCATTGGCAAGAAAGTTTGACTTTTTTGCCTCAATGTTATCAAGTCTCCAGCAGATAACTCACATTTTAATGTGGTTAGTGGTTGGAATTTCTTTTGTGTGGCTTCATAAAATGAAAAAATGTTTGCTGTGAATGATTTAGAGAAGGCCTGAGTTAGTCATCTCTCTGATTCACATGTGTTAGCAGTGCATTCTTATTATGTCATTGCCTGTTATGTACTTCTCAGTGTACATGTTTGCTTTAAAAAAATTTCAAGGGCTATATCCAAAAGTAGAGGGAATGATTATAACAAAAATGCTGGTGATTATAAAAGTATCATAGATTGTTACAAAATGGGTGTTTTTTGACCAAAATAGCATGCTTCAGTTTTTTTGACTTTTTATTTGAGCAAGGTAAGTTTGTCTTGAACTTCTCCCAATATCATGTGTTTACAACCTTCTTGTTTTTGTGGTATTTTGGAGTGAAAAGAGGTTGTGCTTTTCTAAATATTGATCTTGCTTTAATAGTTGGTAGCAAAATGTATATCCTAATTGGTTTTACACATTCAATAGCTATCTGATCAGAAGTCCATTAGGATGAATTTTATGTTGATTGGCTTTAGAGAGAGGGAGGGGAAGAAAGGAGAAAGGGGTTGGGGGGAGAGAGAGAGAGGTCAATTTTGTTGTTCCACTTATTTATGCATTCATTAATTAACATTTGTATGTGCCCTGACTGAGGATTGAACCTACAACCTTGGCATTTTGGAATGACGACCTAACCAACCGAACTGTCTGGCCAGGGCCTTATGTTGTATTTTTTATTTTGATAAATAAAAAGTGGCTAAAATATTTACTCACTAGGGACCCAGTGCCCAGTATTCATGCACTGTTGGGGGATGTCGCCTATGGGGATCAGCCTGCTGCTCATCCCGGTTAGCTGAGCGGCTGTGGACCCGCCCCTCTGAGCAGCTGCTCCCTGGTTCAGCATCTTCCATGGAGCTGGAGCACTCACCTCTCCAGGTTGACTGGGGCAGGGCTGGGCCCAGGGATAATAGCACTGAGAGGTGATGGAGTAGGTCTCAGTCCTGCAGAGGCCATGAACCCACCTCCCAGCCTCCAGGGTCAGCTCTGTGAGCCCAGTGGTGGCGGCGCTGCATGGCCTGCGGGCGTCTGGAGGAGGAGGCAGGGAGCGAGAAGAAGAGCTTGGGGCAAGGAGGCTATAATCACAGCTTGGATTCCTGCCCATTGGCCCGGGGTTCACAACGGAGCAGCCGCTCATCGCTCATCGTGGTCAGCCAAGCAGTGCTCCCACTGTGGTAATGAACTGACCACCAGGGGACAGCTCCTGCATTGAGCGTCTGCCCCCTGGTGGTAAGTGCCCGTCGTAGGGACTGGTCAACCAGTCGTTCTGGTCCTTCTGCCATTGGGTGGCTGGGCTTTATTATATAGGATTCTGTCAAACAACTATTTGCTGAATGCCTGGTATGTGCTGTCTTAGATAAAAGCAAACCTAAAGCTCCAGTTTATGCCATACTAAAATGGTTATTAAAGAATAGTACATACTCCATTTTTCATGTTCTAAAATGGGACAAGATATTTATAGTCTTTAGACCTTATACAAAAATGTCTCACCTTTTAAAATATCCATCCCTTCCAGTTAAAAGCATAGGCTTAATTTTCTTTTGAGTATGTACACTTAGTTGTTGTCATCCTTTACATTTTGAAAATGTTGTACTTAATATATCTGTTTATGTGGAAAACATGTAATTTTCCTAAATGACCCTTTTTAAATGTTTGAAGATACACCTAGCACTGTGCCTGGCACACATGTTTGTCGCTGCTGAGTGTGCCTTAATCCCAATCTCCAGAAGCCAGTAATTCAGCACCTCACTCTGTTTAGTCACTTGTCTTCTCAGTGATGCTTTCTTGTCTTCAGTTCAGCCTTGGTGCCTCAGCTCCATCTTAACCCAGACTATTCAATCTGGTTATTACTATCTAGCATATAACGAGCGGTTTTCAGACTAATTGCAATATTAACATAAGACTTGCAAACATTGATTATTTGGAATAAAAAGTTAGGGGCAAACGATAGTATTTTTATTTGGGTGGCCACATTTATGAATGAAAGTGAGGCTACTGGCAAGGTTTCATAAATTACACATTTATTAGTAGGATTTGTATGGCTTATAATGTTCCTACCATCTCCTATAATGATCCAATGGCATAAGTGGTAAGACACTTGCAAATGAATTAGATACTTAGAGTTTTCTGCAGTTAACTCATGAGATTTATATGGCCATGCCAATAATTTAATTTCTGCAATTTTAAGGTCAATAGTCATTGTCACTTGTGAAATGAAAGTGAGCCAGAATTTATAATAGCTTTCAGATGGTCTTTATTTTGCTCTTTGAAGTTACTCATGGAGAGAGGGTATTTGTGAAAATGAAGATGTAATAATACAGTATAGTATTTATCATTTTTCAAGATTGGGTAGAAAGTACTCTTCCAGGTTATTTGTATTGGTCACAGAAGAGTCCCCAATGTAAGTTGACAAGAAATGCTATAATATTTTATATTCAACTTTCAACACCTTGTTAATTATGCATGATAAAAGAGCTCTCAAATAATACCAGGAGTAGACAAATGAAATCATTAGTTGTATATTCCAGAGCCCCATGCATACCTGTTATAACAATGCATTAGAATGCCTCCACCCCACTTCACAAAATCACTTTTTTTCATGTTATGATGTGATATCATGCATGAATATGATGAACATTATTACATAGTGTATGAAATTATACAAAAACACTTTGCTTTTGAAAATTATAAACCTACCTCACTACTTGGAGGAGATAATTTTCTGACAGCCTATGACAATGAAAGGACAGGTATTCATCAACCATTTACCACTGTCTCTATTTCATTCAATGGGACCTCTGACAAATATGTCACCCACTCCAACATGCTTACCATGATGCCATGGTAGTGTCTGTGTGGATAAAAGTGCATCTCTGTGGAGGTACCTTCTAGGAATATGAAGTCTAGCTGGAGAGACGTACTCTGGCTTTCCGCAAAGACTGATTATGATGGGATATCCAGGGTATATCTGCATATTCTTTTAAGTTCGAAACATTCTAGTGAATTATTTTGAGAGGTAGGAGAAGAAATGCACAGTGTACATTAAAATGACTTTGTAAAATGATATGATTCGCCAAAATGCACATTATTGTAATTTAGCTAAGATAGGTGGCCAATTGAATGTTCCTAGAACTGTAATTGTCTACATGCTATTTGCAAGACCCTTTCTGATAGAGTTAGCAAAATGCACCTTTTTCTTTCAGTATCCATTTGGTTAGGAATGCATCTGTTACTTATAAATGAGGACACTGTTGTTGTTTTCTCTCTCTCTGTATATACAGGTGAAGGTAATTTCTAATGTAGTCTTTTTCTATTTTTGTAGTTGTGGAAATTATTTTTAAATATTCTATGTGTTATCTTAAAATCCATTCTAAACTGCACATTTGCTTAAAAAGAAAAGGGAGATATAATCTGAGAAAGACAACCATATCCAAATAGAAATAGTTATAGCCAACCATTTAATAGCCAGAAGTTCAAAAATATGAATGTAAATATTATCTAAGTTTTCATTATTAAAAACTTTTACAAACTTCACTTTGCTGACACCAACCTAAAGCAATTAAAATATGAAAATAAAATCATATCTATTACAGAAATGGTACATTATAACTGGAAAAAGTCATGATTTATTCATTGGTAGATACACTGGTATTTTTGTTTTATGGTTCTGAAGTATAAACACATGAACCAAATTATAGAAAGGGATTTTGTCTATGAATTCCACTATTAGTGGCAAATGTTAAATATATCTTCTCATTGAAATATTTTTATTGGAAAAATGATGAAAAAAGTAACTTGTAAGTTTTCAATTGTGACTTCTGTATTAGTTCTGATATCTTCAATACACATAACTAGTTATGTTTCTAACCTAGTTCTGTCTGTAGTAGCTGTGTGATCTAAGGCAACTTATTTAAGTCTCTCTGTGCTTTAGTTACCTCATGTGCAAAATAAAACAAAAATATTTCCCTCAAAGTTGTTATAAAGATTAAATGATTTAATACATGTATTTTGTTTAGGGATTCAAATACATGCAATGTTGGGTATTCTAAGTTATGCTGTATTAGTAAAGTTATTAAAGTAAAAATAGATATATTTCAAATTCTAAAATTAATATATTTTCATTACAAATTTTTGGGAAGTACAGAGAGATATAAAGAACAAAGGAAAAATCACTTATCACTCCCCACAGAGATAATCCCTATGATATTTGGTTATAAATTATCCCATCTTTAGCAATTCTACTTTTTTTTGGTTGGTATTTACCTAGCATACCTTTCTTTTTCAGTTTATTTTTCACTGTCACTCAATAGTGTCTCTCTAATAAACAACATATAGCTAGTTCTTAATTTGGATTCAATTTTAGTCTGACTTTTTAAAAAAAGATTATCTAAATCATTTGCATTTATTATAGTACTAGGGGCCCGGTGCACAAAAATTTGTGCACTCAGGAGGTCCCTCAGCCCGGCCTGTGCCCTCTTGTAGTCTGGGACCCCTCTGGGGATGTCCACCTGCTGGCGTGCCTGGTCAGCTTAGGTGAGGGACTGATGGCTGTTTGCAGGCTGGCAAAGCCCCCCAGTGGGATCCCTCACCCAGCCTGGGTGATGGGCTGAGGGCTGTTTTCTGGCTTTTAGGCTGCCCACAGCTCCATTGACCCAATGTCCCAGCAAGGCTGGCTGGAAGCAGATTTCTGGGGTTTATTTATCTTCTATAATTGATACACTGTTCCTTTAAGCCTAGGCCTAGGCAGGTAAGGAAGCCACCTGTCTGCTTCAGCTCTGTGGCTTCTATAACTGAAAGAATGTTGCCTTAGTTAGAGGCTCAGCCGGCCTAGGCAAGCAGTTTCCTCCATCGCTGGTGCAACGGAACCTGCTGTTTGGTACAGCCCTGAGGTTTCTATAATTGCAACAATGTTGCAAATATGTTGTTGCCTGAGCCTGGAGAAGCTGAGTCAGCTGGTAGAGAGTTTACTCCTGCTGCAACAGAAGCATCTGTTTATTCCAGCTCTGTGACTGCCGGTCTCCATCTTGGCTGGATTAATTTGCATACAGCCGCTCTGATTGGCTGGTGGGCGTGGCTTAGGCATCCCAAAGAAACGTTCAGTTTCAATATTACTCTTTTATTAGATACGCTGGAAAATACGGTAATTGATACTTAAAAATTTTTTAATATTTCCTATTTTCCATATTTTTTCTTATCTTTTTTCCTGCCTTTAGTTGAAGTAATTTTTTAAAAAATTCTTTACTGCATATTTTTTCTCCTCTATATTTTAAAAAATATATTTTTATTGATTTCAGAGACGAAGGAGAGGGAGAGAGAGATAAAAACATCAATGATGAGAATAATCATTGATTGGCTGCCTCCTACATGCCCCTATTAGAAATCAAGCCTAAAATCTGGGCATGTGCCTTTGACCAGAATTGAACTAGGGACCCTTCAGTGTGCAGGGTGATGTTCTATCCACTGAGCCAAATTGGCTAGGGCTTCTCCCCTCTACTAAATTTAAAGGTTTTCTTACGATTTCAATGCTCTCAATATTTGCCCTAAAATATTTGACATGCATACTTGACTAGATTTTCTTAATATAGTATAAACTTGATGATAATCCTATCCTTTTCTTAAATACAACAGTAATCCTAGAACCTAATAATGTTATTGTTATCAAGGATTCCATTATGATTTTAAACCTTCCAAAATTAGCTATTTATTGACATAGATTTACCAACTCTGTTACCAATTTCTTTGCTTGCCCTTGTTTCTTGTATCCCATTTCTTCCTGTGGGTTTGATTCTTTTTCCTTCTGGTTGAACATATCCTTTAGTAGTTCTTTCAGAGGGGTCTGTGCTTAGCAAGCTTTTAGTGTTTATATCTTTCATAGTCTCCTTTTATTAGAAGTCAGGTGGTTGTTTGCTGGGTATGGAATTCTAGGTTATGTGTTTTTTATTTAGTATTTTGAAGTTAATATTGTCTTTGTGCATTTATTGTTACTGATGATATAACTCCTGAAAGTAGTTTATTTTTTCTGTTTCATAGCTTTCACAATTCTCTCTCTCTGTGTGTGTGTTCTGTAGTTTCACTATAGTGTTTTAGTTGTGAATTTGTCTTTATTTAGTTTGGGAATTGATGAACTTTTTTCAGTCAGAGGATTTATATCCTTCTTCACTTCTGGAGGCATTTTTTCCCTATGATTCCTTTCTTTGTTTTCTATAGTCTTTTTTTCTCAGACTACTATTATATGCTGGAGCTTTTCATTTCTCTTCTCTCTGTCTAAATTTCTCTTTTGTAGTTTCAACTTCCTGTAATATATTCTAGGAGATTTCCTTAGATTTTCTTCCAGATTACTAAATTTCTCTTCCTTTTTGTCTTGTGAACTCTTCTAACATATCATTCTTTTATTTTCCAGTGATAGTCTTTTAATTCCAGAATTATTTTTCAAATTTCCTACTTTTCATAATATCCTATTTCTGCCATGTAGATTCCATTATCTTTTTTATCTGGTTGATGATTGTAATCATTTATTTTAAAGTTCTTTTTTAACACTTTGCAATCAGGCATTTTCCCGCCAAATCGCGTGCTTCACTGTGTGGTAGCGTTCGAAACACTTTCCTTTGTTCAGGGGTACATTACAAAACTTGCACATATACCATGTTTCACTGCGTAGTTTATGAGCAGCACACACATGACAACGACGTAAAACATTTTTATTTTTGCCGGTTCCAACTAGAGGTTCCAATGTATGTTTCCTCATGTCCATTGACAGTCTCCCTGGTGGATCTGATTTTACTCGTTTCCCTCAAAAAATGTGTTAAATTGCTTTAGTGTCTAAAATTATTTTATTATGACTTTTTGTTTCATTTACAAACTTTCATAGCATCAGATCTCTTTGCATTCTTTGCATCTTTTAATTTGGGTTAATCAGTAATTTAATCTAATAAAAGAGTAATATGCTAATTGTGTCACTCTGTTACATCCCAAGCCACACCTACCAGTCAGTCAGAGCGACTATTTGCAAATTAACCCAACCAAGATGGCAGCTGGAAGCCACAGAGCTAGAGCAAATGGGAGGCTTCGTTGCCCCGGTGATGGAGGAAACTGCCTGCCTAGGTTGGCTGTGGCCTCTGCTCAAGGCAACAAAGTTTCAATTATAGAAGATAAATAAACCCCAGATACCTGTTTCCAGACAGCCTTGCTGGGAGCTTGGGTGGCTGGGGGCTGTGGCCAGCCTGCAAACAGCCATCAGCCCCTCACCCAAGATGGCCCCACCCTCATGGGATGAGGGTTCCTGCTGGGAGGCTTGGCCAGCCTGAAAACAGCCATCAGTCCCTCACCCAGGCAGGGCAGGCACCCAAGCAAGACCCCCACCCTGAAGGGGGTGTAGCCAGTCTAAAAATGGCCCTCAGCCCTCACCCAGGCTGACCAGGAACCCCAGTGGGATCCCCACTCTGATCCGGGACACCCTTCAGGGCAAACCAGCCAGACCCACCCATGCACCAGGCCTCCTATATAATAAAAGGGTAATATGCAAATTGACCCTCATAGCAGAACCACTGGGAATGACTGGTCACTATGACACACACTGACCACTAGAGGGCAGACGCTCAATGAAGGAATTTCCCCTGGTGGCCAGTGCACTCCCACAGTGGGAGCTCTGTTCAGCCACAAGCCAGGCTGCCAGCTGCCAGTACAGCAGTGGTGGTGGGAGCCTCTCCTGCCTCCTTAGCAGTGCTAAGGATGTCTGACTGCAGCTTAGGTCTGCTCCCTGCTGGCAAGTGGATATCCCCCTAGGGCTCCCGGGCTGCCAGAGGGATGTCTATCTGCCAGGTTAGGCCCGATTGCCCGGGGAGTGGACCTAAGCCAGCAGGTGGACATCCCTCGAGGGTTCCCAGACTGAGAGAGGGCACAGGCCAGGCTGAGGAACCCCTGAGTGCACAAATTTTTGTGCACCGGGCCTCTAGTCATTATATATTTATAGGTTACATGCTGGCTTGTGGAAGCATCCTTATGGGGAAGTTTTGTGCTTCTTTCTGACGTGGCTGTATGGAGGCCCTAGGTTTGACCACTTTTCATATTAATTTCTGAGTTTGGAATTTCTTTATGGCTCAAAGAATTTTACATTGTGCTTGCTTGCCTTACAGGGTAGAGAGTTCTAAATTCTCATGGTTGACTCTATTTCCTGCCCATATCTTGAAACAAACCTTGTCTTTAGACAATTGAGAATTTAACTAGTTCAGGTTTGCTCTGGTCTTGTTTCATGGAGAAAGCTCAGGATTTACAATCATGACTTCTGTACATTGCCAAACCTACATTCCATTTCTTCCTGAGAGGCACAATGGCTTATTTTTCTGAACCTTAGAAATGTATTTTTTTTTCTTTAAGTCCAGTTGTGTTCTTTAACATTTTTCTTAAAATTTTATCTAGAATTTCTAGATGTTTTTAAAATAGGAAGAAGGACTTCACACCTCAGATTGTTCTACTCTCTTAGCTAGAGTGGTCTCCCATTTTTTGAAAAAGTTTTTAAAATTGTATTTTTCAATTAAAGTTTACATTCAATATTATTTTCTATTAGTTTTAGATATATAGCATAGTGGTTATGTGATCATATACTTTACAAAGTGGTCCCCCTGGTACTGTATTTTCTGGCATATAAGACAACTTTTTAACCTAGGAAAATCTCAAAAATCTTCTCAGATAATGAGAAGGCTAGTGAGAGAAGTGACCCAACTACCTCCTCTACTTTCTCCCTCTACCATTTCTACCATTTCAGCAGTTTTGTCTCGACTTTTGAGAAGATTTTCCTGGGTTAAAAAGTCGTCTTATACACCAGAAAATATGGTATTTAAAATATCCACCCGGTAACTTACATAGTTATTGCAATATTAGTGACTGTATTTCCTATGCTTTTCTTTATATCTCTGTGACTATTTTGTGACTACCAGTTTGTAGTTCTTAAATCCCTTTACCTTTTTCACCCAGTCTCCCGACCCCCTTGCCCTCTGGCAAATTGTCCATCTGTTTTTATTTTGTTTGTTCATTTATTTTGCTCTTTAGATCCCACATATAAGTGAAATTGTATGGTATTTGTCTTTCTCTATTTGACTTATTTCATTTAGAATAATACCCTCTAGATCCATCCATGCTGAATAAATAGTAAGATTCCATTCTTTTTTATGGCTGAATAATATTCCATTGTTGGCTGAGTAATATTCCATTGTATATATGTACCACAGGTTTTTTTTAATCCACTCATTTGTTGATAGGCACTTGGTTGCTTTCATGTCTCGGCCATTGTAAGTGATCCTGCAGTGAACATAGGATGCATATATTCTTTCAAATTGGTATGTTAGCTTTCTTTGGATATTTACCCAGAAGTGGAATCACTGGGTCATAAGGTAGCTCCATTTTTAATTTTTTAGGACCCTCTAAACTGTTTTCCTCAGTGCCTACACTAATCTACATTCCTACCTACAGAGCATAAGGGTTTTCTTTCCTCCACATCCTCACCAACACTTGTTGTTTATTGATGATAACCATTAGTGATTGGTGATAACCATTCTGATAGGTGTGAGGGGATATCTTGTGGTTTTAAATTGCATTTCTCTGATAATTAATGACAGTGAGCATCTTTCCATGTACCTATTAATGGCCTTCCATTTTTTATTTTGTTATTTTCTTTTTATTAAATTTGGATTGTGCTAGGTATATCATTTTATTAACTGCTTTTTTACCCTAAAAATTTATCATGAATCTCATACCATTACTAGAGGCCCGGTGCATGAAATTCATGCACTTGGGGGCAGGAGGAGGGGGAGGGTCCCTCAGTCTGGGTTGTGCCTAAGCTGTCAGTCGGACATCCTTAGCACTGCCATGGAGGTGGAGGCGGGAGAGGCTCCCACCACCGCCGCTGCACTCACCAGTTGTGACCTCGGCTTCTGGCTAAGTGGCACTCCTCCTGTGGGAGCGTACTGACCACCATGGGGCAGCTCCTGCATTGAGCATCTGCTCCCTGGTGGTCAGTGCACGTCATAGCAACTGGTTATTCCGCCGTTCAGTTGATTTGCATAGTAGCCTTTTATTATATAGAATTGAGCTTCTAAAGCATGATTCTTTAGTAATTATTTTCACAGAATGGATATATTATTTATCTAGGCAATCCCTAATTTTGCATATTAACTTTCTGATTTTTTCAAATGTTAAATAATGCTTCTGTGAACATCTTTATATCTTTGTGATTAACTCTGACAGGGCTGCCTTCTTAGAGGTGGAAGAATTAATGTACAACAGGATGGGGTCTTAATTTGAATGATAATTTAAACAGTAGTAATGGGAAGTATGATTGATGTATTACAAAAATTGTAAACATTAATAAATAACAGGGTGAAATGGTAAGAAGAGGATAAAAGTACAATGGATTAGAACTTTATACCATCATAAACTTCAAATCTCTGTTCACTTAGTTCATTCATAACAGACATTTAGAGTATTATAGCTAATGGGCAGGGTTAAGAGATGAATAAGACATGGTTTCTGTTCTTTTGGGTAAATGTAGATGAATTCTCAATGAAGATAAATAGAAGTACAAGAAACTCTAATAAAAAGACGGTCATAAATAATATACTAAAGCTACAGATTCCTGTGAGATCTCAGAAGCAGAATCTACTCAATCCATTTGAAGAAGGGGCCATATCTACCTAATAATTTATGAAATTTTAACTTTCCAAATGTGGTGAGATGGCTTGCATTCATTGTCTCCTTTGCACCTTCACTGTGTTTTGACCACAGCTTGTTACACACTTTCAAATCTTTTTTCAAGCATTGAAGCTTTTTATTTCCACCTCCCCTGCTAAAAAAAAAAGTTGTAATGTATTATATTAAATTGATTTCATAAACTCAAATTTATAACTGGAATTTATGGATGTTAGTTGCAATTTGTGGTCACCTTGAGCAAGTGACTAATTTGTTTTAGATTCCTATATTGAGAGTATTCTGATTCACACCGAAAAGTAGTTGTAAGTTTAAGGATTGTGTTTGTTTGCTGAAGCAGCTTGCTTTGCAACCCTAGGTTCTTAAATAAGGATGTTAAGAAATACTTTATTCAAAGTTCACAGAAGAACAAGTTAACCTGGTTGCACAACTTAATGTATTGAAAGTTTCAGGTATGTTAAGATTATAATACAATATTCTTTTTAAAAAATTCTCATTGGAGGATATGTTTTTATTAATTTTTTAATAAAGAGAAACATTGGTGTGGAGAGAAAGAGAAACATTGGTGTGGTAGGAAAAAACATCGATCGATTGCCTCCCGTATGTGCCTGGACCAGGGACTGAATCCGTAACCGAGGTGTGTGCTTTAACTTGGAATCATCTTGCTACCTTTTTGGTGTACAGACCATGACCCAACCAACTGAGTCACCTGGCCAGGGTAGTACGCAATATTCTTATACACATGTTTTAAACTACCCATTTTAGAAATAAATGAAGAATTAAAATGATACAGTATTTGTGACCCCTTAAGTACTCTATCACAACTTGAATTTGAAGATCACTGCTTTTAAAAAATTGTTTTACAATTCTCGCATCATGTAACAAATATTTGATGAACTTTCAGTTTCCTAGAGCTTCTTGAAGCCAGAGTTTGTGTCTTATTTATGTCTGCATTCCTCATGTTAGGTACCCAGTTCTACTTTTACATAGTCACTCCTTAGACCACTGAGAGCTTCCCAAGGCAATATTCCTCTCACACAGCACATGGCATGTCCACAGAATGACTTGTATAGCACCGTAACAGACACTTCTCTGCCTATTCCGATCTATTCAGTTTATAAAAGACCAAATCAGGGATTGATCTTATTGACACTTCTCTAATAGTGTATATGTATATATCTAATTATGACAACTTTTGTTCTCGTCATGTTGAAGATTAACAGACGCTCATTGTAGAAATATAGACAGTGTAGAAAATTTACAAAGAAAATAATCATTGTGAAGCATCTGTATTTCCTTCCAGTCTTTCATTTCTGTATATATTAATTATATGAATGATGTCTAAATCTCACTTTTCCCTCCACTAACATGTTGTGGGCATTTCTCCACTCCATTAAAAAGTTCTCATAATCTTAGTTTTAATTGCTTTGTGAGCTAATCCATCTTATGACAATTTTATCATGGTTAATTTAACCCATTATTTATTGTTAGACATATAGTTTCTGATATGTTTTTATAAATTATGCATTACATAATTCTGTGGTATTCTTGCACATATTCTTGCAAAGATTTATTTGTTTGGAATAAATTCTTCAAAAAAAAATACTGGGTCAAAGGCATAAATACTTTCAAAGCTATTGTTACATTTTTACTTTAGATAAGTTTGTAAAATACCTATGATATTGGAAAAGTCATATCTATTTGGTTGCAGTTGGATAATTGTTGATGCCTCAATAAGTGAACTCTTCTATTAAGGATTTAAAAATTTAGACAACAATAAAAGCGACATCTAAGTTAGATTTATCAAATTAAGTGGATAGCAGAACTAGGCCACCTTTTTATTTAAGAGAGAGAATTGGCTTTTAGACAATTTATCTTGAGTCCCAGTTTCTTGGGGATTCCACCAAGAGCCTTCTGCAGCCCTGGTTCTTAGTGGATTTACATTTTCTGAATTTCATTTGCATCCGACCTTTCCCTAAGGAGAACCTAGTAAGACTTGCACTCCACTTAAGAACCAGCACCCATTTGCTTTCTCTCAGACTGACCTTGGTTTCTGGACTGAGGAGTACAGTCTTGATTTCTTCTCTTAATTTTGCATTAACAAAGCTTTTTTACACTCACATATGCAGAAAGGCTTGATATAGTGTGAACATCATTTTGTTTCAGGAAAGGAATGATATGTATAAGGGGTAATGTTGAAACTAAATTCTTACATATTTAAAAAATTTAAACTATTTACCCAGAGGCAGAAATGATTTGGGGCTTAGAAAAAAATCACAGATAATTTTAAATTCATACAGTATTATTTGATTTAAAGTAATATCTTTCTTCATTTAGATCATATCAATCTAATTCTGAGACTCACATCCAAGGGCTTTGAGTGGAATTTATTTTTAATGTAAAGAAATGGCACTTAAAACAACAAATCAGCTTTTCACAGTGGCAAACTTGCAGCTCTTAACTAATCCCATAATGAGTGGTATTTACCCACACATTTTCCAAATTACATATGGGTCTATGCAGGCTTCAGATCCTGTAATACAGATCCTTTACCTGTGAAAGAAATGAAAACTAAAACCCAAGGGTTAGAGCACTGAGGGAGAGGTGGAAATAAAGAAGTCAGAGAGAAGGGAATGTGTCTGAATGCCCACTCAGGGAGAGAGGGGAGAAGATGGCAGGGAGAATAATTCCAGTACCTCTGAGAGCATGGTTAGAAGATCTGGTCAGCTGTCTAGGAGCCATGCTGGCTGGCACTATTAGGACTTGGGTATTAAGAACTGCCGTGTTGGTGAGCACTGATGATTGCTTTTTTTTTTTTTTTTTTTTTTTTGCTAGGAGTTAGAATTTTTTCCTCCCGGAATTGCTTACTTCTGTTTTTCCTTCTCTTTTTCAGATAGTAAAATGATATTTTCATATCTTTAGTTTAATTTGGATTCAGTTCAATACAGTTTTTGAAAACAAGAAATTAATCCTGCACTGGGCTAAAACTTGGTTTGCCAGAGTGGTTTGGCGATTATCGCATCTCTCCCTACCCTGCACATTTTTTGAGAATCCCATTAAATTTTATTCAGGAGTCCCTTACCAGTCAAATGTATTGTTTCCATGGATACAATTAATGGGAAAAGCAATTTTATAAGACTGATGTAAAAAATGAGCACTTCATCAGCCCCCCTGCTGGTTGCATTTAGAGACTGGAGGTAGGATGTCTGCTCTTGCGGGGTCAGCAGAAGCTGTGTAGTGTAAAGGGGGCAAAACAATGAAAGCACAAGTTAGAATAGTCTTTTTAAGTGTAAGGAATTAGCCCTGAAGACTTTACTAGGAATTGGAAAATACCACCAAGTTGCGATACCTTCCACACTCTTCCCATGTACGGAATCCACTCAATGACAACCTTAAAACACAAAAAGCAGCCCAGTCCTTAAAAATAGACTTCCCTTCTCCTTTAATTGCTGCAGTGGGTTTTAGGGTATTTGGTAAAAGACAGACCCAGGAAAGAATGAAAGCCTTAAGGATATGAAGGATGCATTAATTTTCACCACAACATTTTTTTATGTAGTTATGACATGATCATCAAAATTTCTCTCGATTAGCATTTTTATTTATTTTCTGAAACACATACAACAATGAAATCGATAGCACCTCATCTCATTTTCAAAATACTAAAGTGCAAATAAAAGTACCACAATGCAATTTCCTAAGCATTGAAGAATACTTTCACTCAACTACATCCAGCCCAAGCTCAGGCAGAAATCTAGAAAGATTTCTTCAAGAATTTGGTGCCCTGCTGTACAACCGTCACATGACACTTGAATGATTATTAAAAATATTTTGTGTGCCTACTCTAATTTGGGGGAAAATTAGAAGTCAACAATCTGTGTTCAGTTTAATATTACCATGAAGTTTGTGACAATAATGTTGCTTTTTTCTTATTTTTGTGTGACTAGAAATATGGGATTAGCTAACTTTAAAAAATAGTGTAAACATGTGTATTTTAGAGGGAATAAATGTAGTTTAATTGCTTACAAGCAAATCCACTCAAGAAACTATTTGTTTATATTTTTAGTATCACTGCCTTTTTTTTTTTTTTTGAGATCGCATGAGAGGGGGCCATTAGAAAGACATTTCTCCCTGCAGAGGGCACTCTGTCTCTACAAAATACACCATCCTGGCCAGCGTTTGAGTATAGAGAACAAGTACGTATAATTATTTTTTTAAACTCTGAATGTAAATAATTCTTTTTCTTTTGAATGACACTAAGGGAAAATTTTTCTATATTAGAAAATTATGGATTGTATACAGTCTATCAGTGCGTTTTCCTCTTGTCCTTTTAGTATTGTCTTGCTGACCAGCTTTTTAAAAAAAGATTTAAGGCATTTTTGAATAAGCACTGAGCAGGAGAGATAACAAATAAGGTCCCAAATGGAGAGGGAAAATGGTAATCAGGAGAATAACAAAACAATCAGGCTGGGTTGCAGATTAAAAATGTATTTATATTAAGAATTTGAGGGCCTACAAATTGCACCACAAATGCAGAGAAAGTAACACATACCACCTGATTTTATTTTAATACAGAAATTAATATCAGTTTAAAGAGGTCTCTATCTGCAGCTGGAGATATTTAATCTGAAAAGTGTGAGGAACTAGGTGTTTCTTTTTGTAATATTTCTTTCCTCTTTGATGCATGTCTCTGTTTGAGAGAGGAATGGATTAAATAGAGGCAGCTATACCAGAGGAAAATCTCAGCCTTTTAAGAAGAGGCACTGCAATGCGTGTAACTGATGCACAGATAAATACAAGACAACAGAATTCCCCAACAGTTTAATCGCAGGTTTCCTGGACTTGAAAGGGGAGGTCCCACTTTCTGCTGACCAGGAGAAAAGTGCTTAGAGATGTTGTGAGGCTTAGTTTAAGGGTGTGTGGAAAAAACCATCAAGCGACAAATGATCATTTCAATAGATCAGCTTCAGAGGACAAAATAAGCCACCTTCCTAGAGTAGAAATTCATAAACCCTGAACAAAAATTATGTGGCTTTTGTTTATTGAAAAGAACACACACAGAAAAAAGACGTGTAAAACACTCCTTAAAAACACAATATCTCATATAGGGGAAAATGCTCAGAAACTTACGTCTTGGGAATATTACAGGAATCTGCAGCTTACACCGTTTTTCACATCGTGAATGCAAGTTTGGAAATACCTTTGAGAATTTCTCTTTCACTGCTTGCCTGCCTGTTTACGCGCCAGCATTTTCTCAGTTCCTTTTCTAACGCAGTTTGAAATATGTGATTTGTGTCAAGATGCTTTTGTGAAGTGCAATTTATTTATGCGCTTCTCACCACATGTTTTTATTAATGTGCAATTACTATATAGCAAGATAACGCCAGCACAAAATTTATTGTCTCTAAATGAAGAGGAGGGACTGTAAGTGGTTTAATTTTTGAAACTTATATTTTTGGAGCTGGCTCTCAAATCATGCTGCTTTGTAGTCTGCAATTTATGACGGCTGCGGTCGAGCCAGGTGGAGCAAAAGCCGCAAAATGGCAGGACAATTACTGTAAGGGAAGATCATGGAGGAGCCTTGTCAGTTTCCAACGTGAAATTCAATCAGGTCACATAGAGTGATGTGATCTATCTTGTTAGCCCATTCTGAACTATTTAGAAAATGTAAATTATAAACCTCTCAAAATTTAAAACAGAGAGATCCAGTACTGCATAGGTTATTGTCCAGATGTTTATTTTGCTGCCATGAATTTTTATATTAAGTTTATTTTAATCAAATGGCCCATTCTATATCATATTGATGTTGTACATGCACTCATGGTTGTTAATTCCAACCATTTAGAAAGAGTTTTATTTTAGCAAGCTTATTGTGATAAAATATTCTAGTCTCTATTATATTGATACGTTTCTATCTTATCGTTGTTGCCGAGGCCAACAACATATAATTATTCTTTTCTAGAACTATAGAACCAAATATAATGTTTACATGCAACAAAGGAGCTCATCTTAGAGGCATATTTTGCCCTGTGCTATTATAAACAGTTGAACATAGCTTATGCCCTTAATCTGAACACATCTTAAAAGTTATTTGTGCTGTGTTCTTTTGTTTTAAATGAATAGTAGTTAAAACTCCTTGAATATTAAAAATTAAGTATGATAACAAAATGTACAAACTACTCTTAAGCCTTCCAGATATTTAGAGGATGATAATATTGGATAGATTGGCTGTTTTTTTTTCACTAAAAATTTAAGACTTTGAACCTGTGAAATTTGTGTGCATTTTGTGTCACCAATACTGATACAACTTAAGAGAATGATGCTCTCTTTCTCTCTTCACACACACACACACACACACACACACACACACACACACAAACACGCACACAGACACACTATATAACAACATTTTCTACAAAAAATATGTACTTTCTTCCATGGCTAATGAAGTACACCTAATCCATTATTTGTAAATTAGTGCACTTTCCAAAATATGTTAATTTTATGGTCTGTCAAGTGCATCATGAACACTATAAAATTCACACAGTTGGATTTGTCTTGTTCCTCCTAACACTTCAGGAACAAAGCTTACAGAGAAAAGGATGGGTGGCTTTTACATCGCTTGAAAATTTGAAATAGTATTCCAACTTGTATATGTATCTATAATTAATGATCTTAACATTAACTTTTAAAGGACTGTTTTAGAATTTGTAAGTATACATACATTGAATCATGAAAAATTATACTAAATATTTTTTTCTGTCATTTCAAGCAAACTCAGTTTAACCGACTTTCACATGTGATTTGAAAAGCAGAAGCATTCAGTGCTGTAGTTACTCCTCTGTCTAGAGTCTGCATTGTAGTGTGTTTTCTTGCCACCATCCACAGCCGAGTGCAAAAAAAACCCCAGAAAACAAAAACACATCACAGTGTGAATCCAGATTTTTTAGCCATTCTGTATCTTTGTTGCTGTTACACTCTTAATTCTGCTCAAGTTTATAATATTTGCGTTTGCTCTTGTTACACCAAAAGAAATTCCTTGGAATGCACATTCACTTTCTCCCCATTCTTTCATTTGCAGATGAAAGGCAAATGCAGATTTAAAAAATAAATAAATAACTACGATGTGGTTAGGACCATTCATCACACTCCCTGTCTGCCGGGTCTTTGTTTCTGTCTCATGCTGCGTGCATTACATTACATTTCTGAACCTGTTGTGAGTTTTTTCCCCAGCATTTTTCTTTTGTAGTTTATTAAAATAAAAATATTTTCAGTCAGCAGAAATCCCATTGGTTCTTCTGAAATCTTGCCCCACAGGCCTTTGGAGGACAAGAACAGATTGTCTGGGGCCTAATTCTGGGCATTGTTTTTTATGAGGAAATCAAAAGTATAATTGTTAAAACCCAGTGTGTCCTTTTATGTCTGAAAAGGAGAATTAAATTGCTGGTGGCAAAGCAACAGGGGATAGAGAGAGAATGGATGCAAGGCAGGCTCTTGAATTTGGGGGTTTGTTGTTGAAAGTAAAGGGAGAATACACTTCTAAGTGCACCCAAGCAAGTGTACATTTGGCACATAGATCATGGGACCTACCGAGTATAATGCAATGGGAATTGAAAAGGCATAAATGTAATAAAATGGTCTCTTAGAACATTCAATTTGCTCATGTCAAATTCTTTCTGAAAAGTCCCAATTTGGAAATGGTGGAGAAAACATTTTGATTCAAACTTAGACCATGAACTATCAAATACCTACCAGCTTTGATCCTTTCTGGAATAAAAATCTTTATATTCTTGAGGGCTTCTTTTGGGCATATGCTTTTCCAGCAGTATTCATAACAGCACTACTCTAGCTCTTTGACCTGTACTTTCATTTTTAATTCTGAGGAGAAATAGGTTGAAATTTCTATTTCATTTGAGCTAATTTCATTTTCTGGATCTGATCACTAAATGATATGTCTTGATTTGGGACTCATGGCCTAACTGTTCTAGATTCCTGAAATTTGTGAAGTTCTAAAAACCTTAAATACTCATCGGACTAGTTAAACAATTTTGAATTTTTTCAAATGGCATATAGCATGTCTGCATATTTTAGGGTATACATGAAGGGCAAAAGATTCATTGAAAGCCTGTTGTGTTCTAAGTTTAATTGGATTGTGACAATGTAGATTTTTTAAAAAGAGTGCGGTGAATCCTGGCAAAACCTCAGTGGTGTGCTGTGGTGGACAAATGGTTAAAATATACACTCATTGGAGTATGAAGGCAGTTCTTCTTGGCTGTCAGATAGTTTGACCAGTGTCAGGCTATCCTGACGCATGCAGCATACCTTCATTGCATCATAAATAAAACAGACAAATTACATTTTTTTTCTCCCTAGGATGGAATAAACACCATGAGAGGGGAGGGTAAAGGATTAAGGGGAGGAGTTGTTTGGAGGATCTGTGTTGGGGGGAGGTGAAGAATTAGAAGGGAAAGGAAAAAAGAGAGATCCTTTCAGCCCCTCTATGAATCTCAGAATGGCAGCCGAGAACAATGAGAAAACCAGGCAATTACCTAGAATCCTGTTCCCTTATCCAGACATAGAAAATATATTCTTGCCCAGCCTTCCTTCCATCCCCCACTCCCCACCGCCTCCTCCCTTTCCCCCGTCTATCTAATTCAGTTCTTTGGTGGAAGGCCCAGCAGATGTAACAAAGGGAGAAGGGTTTCTGATGATGGGCCACTCAGGACTCGAGGGCCCAGCCTTCTGGGTCTGCAGTGGGAAACATTTTTTAAATATTCCTTGCCCTTATAGACTTTGGTAACCTCTGAAGCTGCAGCAGCGAAAAATGAGCAGAAAGGTATTTTACAGCTTGAACTCTTTTCCTGATTCCCTGAAAGTCAAGTGGTCAGGATGCTGAATCACCTGGTCCAAATGCACAAAGCTGACTATATCCCTTCGGCCTTTGGAATTTCGGCCCTAAGGTGTGCTAGGAATTCTGGGCCCTGACACAGTTCTTCCCAGGAACCTTCCTGAATTCCTTGGAAGGGTTCTGCTTTATTTCTTTTATTTTCTTTTTTTAAAATATATTTTATTGATTTTCCACAGAGAGGAAGGGAGAGGAATAGAAAGTTAGAAACATCGATGAGAGAGAAACATCGATCAGCTGCCTCCTGCACACCCCCTACTGGGGGATGTGCCCGCAACCAAGGTACACGCCTTTGGCCGGAATTGAACCTGGGCCCCTTGAGTCCGCTCTATCCACTGGGCCAAACCGGTTAGGGCGAGTTCTGCTTTATTTCTTATATAATCATTGCAGTCCTGAAAGAGGTTGTCTCCCCTCCCCAACCTTTTCACTTCAATTAGGCACTAATGAATGTACTAGTAGATGCTCATAATATTGGTGATTTGACAGTTTCTGCCAGAGTGACTGGGAAGTCTGCCCTTTCTTCACTCCTGTGCTTCCTGGCCACCTGGCCAAAGCACTGAGGACAAGTCTGGAAGGATGACCTGTAAATGACTGCTCTATCTGAGGCCTTTACAGTTGGAATATGAGGGGCCATTGTATGCTGAACAGGAACTTTAGGTTAACCAGCAAAGTTGAAGAGTGAGATTTAGGTGAGAATGTGTGTCTGAACCACTGGCATTTATAATCCAACATGGCTAGACCTATATATGATTTCCTGCGTCCTCCATTCACCTTTTCCTACAATCAGCAAGACTTACTGTGCATTGTTTGGAATGGTGATGGTTTAAAATGCACCATCCACACATCTTGTCATGACCAATAGTTCATAAAACGAGACAGCTGCCTGGGGTTAGGGTGTGGTTGGCAGCTGCTAACAAAAATTCCTCTCTGCACTCTTCACAGTAGCTGTGCAATTCACTATAAAAAGTGGAATACCCAGGCTTTCCCATGACAACGCTTACTATTGCTTCAAAGAGACTGAAATATCTTCTTGGATAAACAATTAGCAAAATCTCAGAGGCCAGGAGATTGCCAAGACCACCTCCCTACTTAGCCAAAGAACACTTGTTGATATTCACTGGCTTATTTAACCTTTTCCTTTAAGTAAAATAGATTTACTAGAAATGCCTTTGTTTCCAGTGGAGTGGTAGTATTTGATTTCAAAGTGGATGCAAAGTGCTTTGGCACCTCTTGTGCCTTAAAGTGTGACTTACATCTTATATTATGTAGTTTTCACTGTATTTATTTTTACTACTTGGTCGTGGGTTCGGAAGAGCTGGAACCCTGCATTATCCCGTAGGATCTCAATGTTTGCAGTTGGAGTCTGGAGGTTCAGAATCCACTTTTGCCTCTTGCCTGATGCGATGTCAGGGAAATTGATGACGCCTACTTAGATTGAGACTCAACTTCCTTAGGGGACCAAAATTCACCAGCAGTCTGGTGAGGTTTAATAAAATAAAAGCATACCATATCACTTGGTAAACTACCAAATGCCTAGAAATGTTAGTTATGATCACTCCAGTATGTACTCATAAATATTTGTTGATTGAGGCTCCAGTTAGATAAGCCTCGACTAAGCAGCTACTTTCTCAAGAGTGTTGTATTGTTCAGGACAAACCCCTAAAAATAAAGGTACTTCTGGGGAAATACTAGAAAATATGTTGGAAGATGTCAGTGTTCAACTTTAAAAAATATGTCACCAGAAAAATATGTTGCCAGATACAGCTTTTTCTTTTTCTCCTTAGTAGTCACAGCTGAATTTAACGTAAGTTCCAAAACTCTGTGCTGAGACAAACCATAAAATAATCCAATTAATGGGTCCCTAGTGCAATTTGTAAGCTTATAGCAGATTCATCATTTTTTAAAAAGCCTCTCAATGTTCTTTACTAGTGTTTTTCTTTCTGATATTTATACCAATTTAATTTGACCCAGTTGAATGCTTCTTTAGTGTCATCTTTCCAAATTCTGTCTACTACTGTCGATTACAGATAATCCTTCATTAGGTGAGATTATCTAATTTCTCTAAACTTGGCATTTAAAAAATAGTTTATTTTATAAACTTTGCATTAAAAAATAGTTTATTAATTTTTAGAGAAAGAGGAAGGGAGATGGAAAGAGAGACATCAGTATGAGAACATAACATTGACCCGCTGCCTCCTGCATGCCCCCTACCGGGGATTGCACTTGCAACCCAAGCATGTGCCCTGATCAGCAATGGAATCTGCAACCTTTAAGTGCACAGGGCAATGCCTAACCAACTGTGTCACAGCGGCGAGACTAGGGCTAAACTTGGTGTTATAATAAAACTTTACTATAGTTGAGGTTTTTAATTGTCAAGATAATTGTTTTAAACCTTACTGACTTTTTAATTCCATGATCAAATTCACTGGCCATATGATAATCACCCCATATTTTTGACAGCGGGGGCAGCTGTGCATGTTGTATAATGCATCATATTTGATGGAAGCAGATCAGAATGACTTTTACCTACAGATCTCATATATGAATAAAAACGTATAAAATCTTGAGAAATTACACAAGTTCAACAGAATGAGGCAGAATGACCTTTCTCAGTATTCAAATGGCTCACCCCAATTTGTTTTGCTAAGGATTGAAGATGTCCTGGAAGGACTCTAGCCTCCCCAAGACAGTTCAAGTCCTTAGTTACTAGTATGTGAACGTAGGTGACTACAGAACACTTGAGCGAATAATTAAAAATATTGTCTAGCCCGGCTGGTATGCTTCAGTTGATGAGCGTCAACCCATGAACTAAGAGATCCCCTATTCAATACCTGGTCAGGGCAGGGCACATGCACTGGGATTGTGGGGCGAGACCCCCAGTAGGGAGTGTGCAGAGGCAGCCAATAGATGTCTTTCTCATTGATGTTTCTCTCTAACTCTCTCTCTCTAAAATAAGTAAAAACATACTTAAAAAATCCAAGAGCAGTTGTATGCCTTTAAAAAATATTATCTAAAATGTTTGCCTGTTAAATGGGGTCATAGCGTTATTATTTTCTAAAAAGGTATCTGACAAAGTTTTAGTCGAATGTATGACTTTAACTTTGGGAGAAGTGCGGAAGTATAAGGAAAGGGTTAAAGATTATGAGTTATGTAAATATACATTACTCCTTTTAAGATGCTCATTGAATGTTGAGATTTGTTTTTTAAGTGTTGGAGGATGAGAAATAATTCTAGAGGGACATCCAAGGACAGAGGATGCTCTATCATATTAAGATCACAGTTGGGTGAATCCGTGCAGGGCTTTTCCTTAATCTAATGTAAAGGTTTGTAAGAACCTGTCATCTCGCTGCTGCTCCTTGGCTGCATTTTGCATAATGCCCTTCAGCATCATTGATACCAACCTGGATGGCATTATTATTGCTATTTACAGTTGTGTGCTAGTAATGTTAAACCCGAGTGGGATTAATAAAGAAAATTAAGTGATAAAGATTTGGATTCTATTAACAACCAGTAATACTTCTTGACAGCACAAGAAAAGGAATAGCATGCTATTAGCCAGCCTAGACAGACTCTCTGGTCTGTAAGCACAAAGATTCCTGGTAATTTATGTGGATAAGCCTTACTTTCTTCAAGTGGCTTTCCCCTCTACTTTCATACTCTTTTTCTCCCCTTTGCTTCCTTCTTCCCTTCTTCCCCTCCCTCCCTTCTTCTCTCCCTCTCCGTCTCTTTTGTCATTTCTCTGTGCATTCCTCGTGATCTCTCATCTTTATTGCTTTGTGGTTATTATTGTCTGGAAATTGACCATTGCCTAGCAATTGTGTGCGTGACTTCTGCCAGTAAACCTGCTAGCTCAGCCTGCTTTCCTCCCCACTCTCTGTGGCTTCCTTAGCTAGTGCGTTCCTCACTCCCACTGTCTTCCAGCTTCCACCTCCACACTCTTCATCCTCCCGCAGATGCTTCCTGGGGTTCTTTTTGAAATGGATGCTAGCCTTTTGTTCCAGCCCCACTTTGAGCCGCTAGGGTCAGGCAGCTAGCAGCCTCCCTGGGGCAGTGCTATGATGAATTTTGGCATGGCCAGGCTGTTTAACAACTCCATCGCAGAGTGCCAGCTTCCTCAAAGATTGAAAGGGGCTGTGATGAGCTTTTTCCAAAGGCTCCACTCAAGTTTTGAAATGCCAAAGATTCCCGTGGATCTCTAAATTATGTGGTAATTTTTTGAGCCACGCCTTCCCAATAAAAATGAATTTTCTTTCCCAAGAAACATAGCTACTCTGTGATCTTATTTTCCTGGAATTGGTGTTGTTTGGATTTAGTGATTTTTTTTTAATTTAAAAACGTTCAAGTCCTGTCAACCTTTTTATTGCTGATTGCCAATTATGTCTCATCTTTGCCATCATTCACATGCTTTCTTCTTTTTAAAGTCATAATTGTTATAAATTACTCCCTCAAATAATTTTTTAAAACCCCAATCATTTTAGAAACATTTAGAAAGTTGTCCTAATTGAGTGCAGTTTTTTTAAGTAGGTAGAAACAATGATCTCAGCCCAAATTATTTATTTAGCTCTGCATGTATGCGAAAAATTGTTTAAATTAGAATACATTTTACTTTCTTTTAGGATATTGAAAACTTAACTTTCAAAAATTATTTTATCTTTCAGTATTGACATATTTGGGCTGTAATGTAGCCACTGAAGAGGCAAATAGTGGTCTTTAGTTGGGACTTAACTAGTCAGGCAAGGAAATACTGCTACTGGGAACCTTCTGATGTTAGCCATGAATGAGAAGACATTTAAAAGGAGTTTATTTGACTGTGTACACAAAATATAAGCATATCACATGGCCTCTTTGCAAATCAGGTGTGCCTTTCAGTGTACTCCATTGTGATGATCCCCCAGCTTTTCTGGAACCAAGAATGGGAAAAAAGTACTTGTGTGTGTGTGTGTGTGTGTGTGTGTGTGTGTGTGTTTCTATTGATGTGATGAGTGTTCCCAGGAAGGATAACTTGGGCTGAGTTAACAGCTCTGTACCTTCCTTCTTATCCTTTCTGGTATTCATTAAGTTAATATACTGTTGCCTGCATGGGGCACCTTCTTTGATGGTGAGCACAGTTAAATGCCTATTTAGACATGTCATGGACTAACCAATGCAAGAAAGTGCATGAAGTGTGTGTGTGTGTGTGTGTGTGTGTGTGTGTGTGTGGAGAGAGAGAGAGAGAGAGAGAGAGAGAGAGAGAGAGAGAGAGAGAGAGAGAGGTGTTGCTATATATTTTTAACTTAAAAATGCTTCTTCTTAACAATCCTTTGCAGCTGGCAGAAGGCTAAGGTTTCTCACACTATGAAAGGAAGTCAGACCATAAATAAGCCAGTCAAGCACACCTGGAATGAATAAAATGCTTTTCTAGACTTTACACTGTACCCAGAATGGATGCCAGCCTGGTGAGTGCATTCAAACGGTATGGAAGAAAGTGTAAATGCCACATTAGTATAAAGCTAGGGAAATGTTTCCATTTTTAATCTCCAACTTTTAAAGTAATGGCTTATGGGAGAAAATGTGGAAAGACATTTTTCAAAGTTTAATATCTTGCTGTCATGTTTGGGGCAATGGACCTCTTTCGAAAAGTAGCGACAGAATAAGACTGAAAGACATGAGGCCTTCAGAGGCCGATAGAGACTTACAAACATCCCAGACATTGTCACAGTTCTCACACTTACGGATCTAATTCAAAGAGCAAAGATATGCAATGCATTCCTCATCTGATGTGCATAAAAGACCTAATGTGATCCAGTAACTATACACTCTTTTTACCTTATCCCCTTTCAGGACATTACACAGGATTTTTTATTGCTGCACTGGCCAGACGTGTACTGATGCAGTTCATAGGTTGGAAACTGTGAATGCTTCTGTTTAGTCATTTGGCTGTCAGTACTGTCCGTAAATTCTGTTTCATCTGGCTTAGGTCTCTTGCAAATTTTGAGCTGGGTACTCAACCTCCCCAGAAGCTAGGCACGGTTGAAACAGGTCAGAAAAAATTTATGGCTGTATTACTTTTGCCAGAAAAGCATGCTTTCACAGCCTCCCTGGTCTATACAATAAACAGAGTTCATGTCTAGATCACAGGATAGAAGGGAAGAGAGAAGTGCATCAGTTGCCAGGCTGATAGATACTTCCTAGGTTAAAAAAAAATGGGCTTGTACAACCCATTTCTTACTCCGCTAACTTTGTTCTCAGATTCTAAAGTCCAGATGGGGTATAAAGCTTTCTTTTTCTTTGGTCTGTATCAGCTTTTACAGATAGATGCCAATGGCAAGTTGATGGTTTAATATATTTTAAAACATTTATGGGTGTAGCGGCAAAGTAAAAACAAGTATGCCTGGGTGTAGCTGCCTAGTAGTCAAATGCTTCCCCTTTGCCCAACTTTACCTCCTATCACTGCCTCCTTTTAATGTCAGACACATTGTCCCTCGCCAGTCCACTTGGTTAGCATCCCCTGGCACAGAGGGAAACAGTGGTGGGGAAGGAGGGCCTCTGAGTGCCAGCAGAGAGTTCCCTTTGTAGAATGTATCAATCTTCTTTACCCAGGTAGCTTCTTCCCCAAATATGGACTCTACCTCCCACCAAGAAGCCAGAAGGGGATGGGGGAAAAGGAATCATTATTTAGCGCCTGTTATTGACCAGGCATTGGCAGAACCAGATGGCAATCAGTTTTCCCTGAGTTACTGTAATTGTGTAAAGGGTTTTCCTTGCTAACTTTCAGACAGTTTCAGGGAATCCACATCTCTTTCTGAACTTTCACAGGCTAACACACTTCAGATGATTATTTTGCACTAGACACTTTGTTAGATTATCACATTTATATTATACAATTTAATATATTTGAGTGGAGGAAAGTCTTAACATTTACTTTTTAAATACCAACTTAGTAAGTTCTTAAAAAAAAGGAAAGTAGGGAGGAAGTAAATGACACAAAGAGCTTATTGTCAGTTTGTTTATTCTGTGAAAAAATTAGTTGCATGTTTTGATTTTTTATTCATTTTTATTTATTCATCTTTTTTTCTTTCAATGACTATGTACTGGGTGAGTCCTTTATGCAAGGCATTGTTCATGATGCCATGTACAAGTCGTGATTCTTGTCCTCAGAAAATATACACCTTAATTTACATCATTTACAGGGGTGTGCTTTAATTTTCGTACATGTCAACAACTGAAGTTTCTGAGTCAATATTTTTTTTTCTTTTTTGTTAATCCTCACTTGAAGATATTTTTTCCACTGTTTTTTTTTCAGAGAGACTGGAAGGGCAGGAAAGTGGGGGAGGGAGGGAATAAAAGAGAGAGGAAGAGAGAGAAACATCCATATGAGAGAGATTCATAGACTGGTTGCCTCCACATGTTCCCCAACCCAGGGGCAGGGAGAGAACCCAAAACCCAGGTACAGGCCCTTGACTGGGGACTGCGGGGTGCTCTAACCATTGAGAAATACTGGCCAGGAGAAGATTTTTTTCTTTGACAAAGGAGTCAAGAAACCAATGAAAATATTCGCCTCCCTTTTTTTCCCAGAGTAAGGATAATTACTGCTGATTTTAAGTAAAAAACAAAAAACTCTTTTACCTTGAATTTTTAAGATTTTTTTCTTCTATTTAAAAATGAAATTTATTTTATTGAGTATGCTTGAGAGATTCTAAAAGAATAGGTGTCTTAGCTATAAAACTAGAAGCCTAACTTGATAATTTACATCAATAGTAATTGAAGCCCAGGGTCTATTTTAATACAAGTTTGTTTGTAGATCAAATGCTGAGACTTGCCTCTGAAAATGATGGAATTCACTGTTCATGAAATTACTGTCTATCCAAAAGGAGAAGAGCAGCATTTTTACAGTAATGTGCTGCTAATGTTTAAAGTGTTGCTTTTCTGATACTATTGCTTAAAATTTCCAATGGTGTAAATTAGATCCTCTAATCTTTGTCTCAGCAGTAAGCAATAATTGAGAATATTTGATGAGTTTTATCCACATGGGAGAATGTACCACATAATTCAAAAGAAGCAAATCTCTGCATTCATTTTATTCACATTGCATTTTTAGTTTCAATATTTTGAGGTAAGAAGGAATGGTTAAATAATATTTTCTAAAGTGACCAATGACAGGGATAGAAATTTAATTAAGAAACGAATGGGGATAATCTACATTAATATACATTTCTTGTATATGAGCTCAGTTTATGTTCCCTTTCAGCATCTAGTTTCCACTCTTTATAGATTTTTGGTTGATTTTGGAAACATGTATCATCATTTTGGATTTTATGATCTATTTTTTTTTTAATATTGAAGCAGTTTTAGTGCATAATTTTTCTTTCCTTTTTTGGTTGAGAATCATATGGAGAAGCCAAACATATTAGTAAAGTATTAGTTGGTTAGGAGTGTCACACAACACATGGGGGTGGTATATGTCATGGTGTTATATATAAATCTTTTTGCTGGGTTTATAACTTTATTGTCAAAATTTACCTGAGGCTGACACGCTGTTGGTAACTCCTAACTGAAGAGATTTACAAAACCCTGCCTTACAGAAAACACCAGAGGGTGTTTTTAATTTTCCTTAGCACAGTTTTTATATTTGTATTCCCTCTCAGATGGCATAATGATTTTTAACACTAAATTTGATAGACAGTAAAGCTAATTATTACTGAGCATATGAAAAACTATACAAGAGAGCTGGCATCTAAATATTTTGCTTTCACATTCATGGACTATTTGTTAACAAAGTTTCATAAGGATTTTAAAATTGTTACATATCACAGTTATATCTCTAATTAACGATATATGTTGTTTCTACTGTGTACTTAGGTATAATTACACTAATTGCATAAACAGATGATAATCAACCTGAAATTACTTTATAAAATAAGAACATTTACACAACAATAATGTCATTAAAAAACATAAGCCTCCAGGAATGAGACAAAGCAAACACCACCAGGAAATTCAGTTAGGGATTAAGTGTTGCACTGTAGGTATAATAGGGACGCTGTCACCTTTCCATTACCCTAATGCACTCCATTCCTTTTAGATATAGTATGTTTAAATCCCGAGCTGTGAATTTCTAGGCCTTTGTGCCTTTGTCTCACCACCTTAGCATTTTTAATGTAGTTTTTGTTGTGTAAATCTATATAAGTGCCATCACCTGTCAGCGGTGACATTTGATGGCATGAGGCCGACCCAGTCTGCATGTATTAGGGGTTTTTGTGTTTGTGCAGTGGAACCTACTTAAACAAATTCCAGTTGAAGGAGTAAACCTGTAAAAGGAATACATTTTCCCTGTTCTGAAACAATAGCTCAGTTGTTGAATGGATGCCCATGAAAAGAATAAATCACATAGAAGTTCTTTTCCTCCAAAAGGCGAGAGGAAGGTAATGATGATTTTGACTATTGAGGAAACGAATCCCTTGATTTATCAGTTTAACATGGAGACCAATCTAGAACACATGCCAGGTAGCCTTCCTGACATTATTGCTAAATTTTGGATCGTCCAAAAAAAAAATTTCAGGTAACAAAAGCAACACCAGGAACTTAACATTTTCATAAAAATGTTGAAGACCCAGGCTGGTCAGGGACACTCTTGACACTCTTTCAATAACTCTTTGATATTTAGTAATTCTATCAGTGCCAGACACCAGTAAACTAAATACCTGGAGAACTATGGTTAGCAGTAAAACCAGCCTCCCTTAGAACATAGTATTTATGTAGCAACTGACCTTTTGTGTTGTGTGTGAACAATAGTTTAGGAGCTCTGGATCTGTATTAGATATACCTTGGGTAAAATTTTCTGTCAACTACGCAATAAATTTGGGCTTTCAAAATGTGTAGATCCTTGAGTCTTTAGCTTCTCATACTTGAGGTATATATGCCACATAACAGGTCAGTGCCCATTATCTCCTTAATTTGTAGCCAAGCAATTGGAGTATAGTTAAGAGCATTTAGGACTTGAAATGCGGACTCAAGTTCAACTTGAGACCTTGAAGATTCCAATTTGTATTCTGGTTTCTCCGTCAATTAAAAAATGTAGTTGATAAAATAATATAATTTTCTCAACGGCCAGTGCTAATATAAGGTAGACTCACAAAAGCTCAATAAATACTTGCTGAACAAACACATGAATATAGGGAAAAAAAGAAAAAAATAATATTTGATAGGTTTCTTCAAAAGAAAAGATAGAAAGTGAATTATGTTTTGCCTGAAAACTTGAAAATATTACTTAATATTTTAAAATAATAAGACTATTTTTCTCTGATTATAAAGTAATATTTACTATAAAAATTTTGGAAACTACAGATAGGCACACACAAAAAAATGGAGTATCTTTGAGGTGTGTGCTGTCTTACTGCTCTCTAGAAATTGTCCGCTCCTACTAGAATAGGGTAGAAAAATGCTATTTCCCTACATCTTTTTTTTTTTTTTTTTTAATCCTCAAGTGAGGACATTTTTCCATTAATTTTTTTAAAGACAGATTGGTAGAGAGGGAAAGACAGGAAGAAGACATATCTGTGGGAAAGAAACACATTGATTGGTTGCCTCTCCTGCACGAGCTCCGACCAGCACCTGGGTCTTGGAGAGGCCTGCAGCCGAGGTAAGTGCCCTTGAAAGGAATTCAACCAGGGACCTTTCGGTCCCGCAGCTCTATCTATTGAGCCAAACTGGCTAGGGCTTTCCCCACATCTTACCAGTATTGGGTATTTTAATTTTTTAAAATATGTTAATTTTATGCACAATGTATTATTTTTATGTATCATCTTCAATTTTAGAACTCTTATTTTGGTTTTTGTTTCCATTTGAGTCTTTTAGATATAGTTGGTGTTTTGATAAATATGATCTGAATCCCTTTTCTATGATAGGAGAATTTTGCAATATTTTGAGCTTAGCAGCAGTCAGCTTTCCACTATAAAAATAGAGAAGTTCCAAATCTTCCTGTTAGGAGAATACTAGAGGCCCAGTGCACAAAAATTTGTGCACTCGAGGGGGTCCCTCAGCCCAGTCTGTGCCCTCTTGCAGTCTGGCACCTCTTGGGGGATGTCCACCTGCTGACGTGCCTGGCCAGCCTGGGTGAGGGGCTGAGGGCTGTTTGCAGTCTTGCCAAGCCCCCCAGTGGGGACCCTCACCCCATGGGGGTGTGGCCAGCCTGGGTGAGGGGCTGAGGGCCGTTTTCAGGCTGCCCACAGCCCCTTCAGGGTTTGGGTCCCTACTGGGGTGCCTGGCTGGAAGCAGGTATCTGGGATTTATTCAACTTCTATAATTGAAACTTTGTTGCCTTGGTCCCCTGCTTGAAGCCTGGGTTGCCCCTGGAAACCCAAGGTCCCAGCTCAGCAAGTATCTGGGGTTTGTTTATCTTCTATAATTGAAACTTTGTAGCCTTGAGTATAACTCAGGGCCCGCAGGGCCCTGGCTTCCTCCATTGCCCAGGGCAACTCCAGCTCCATGGCTGCCGCCATCTTAGTTGAGTTAATCTGCATATTTGCTCCCGATTGGTTGATGGACGTGGCTTGTGGGCGTGCTTGTGGGTGTAATGAAGCGAGGGTCAATTTGCATATTATTCTTTTATTAGATTAGATAGGCATGTATAGCAGGTTCTATCATAGGATGCCCCCGATTCAGAGGTAACCAAGAAGAATGCCTCTTTGTGTTGGTTTTAGAAAGAGTGAGTTTTTGGCGAGTGGTGTTATCTGTGCTGGTGTATCCAGTGTTTGCTGATGGGAGAGTGTGTAGGAAGGCTGCAACGTCCAGAGCTCAGCAGGGGTATCAGTGATGTCCTTACGAACCTCACTGCTGGGCTTCTAGGCATTACTTTTAGCATTGTAGCTCTGAACCCATATTTTTAGCTTTCACTACACTTCTGTGGGTTGGTCAATATTCTTTTAAAATTTTTTATTAAATTTATTTGGGTGACATTCCTTAATAAAATTATGTAGGTTTCAGGTGTACAATTCTATAATACATCATCTATATCTTGTGCGTTCACCATCCCAAGTCAAGTCTCCTATCACCCTTTATCCCCCATTTACCTTTTTCTTAGACATTATTCTTTTAATAAGTATCATTTTTACTAAAATAAGCCAAAGAAGTTTTCTATTACTTGTGACACAAGATATTAATTGATGAATAAAAGGATGCTAGGACTTGTTCCTTCTAATGTGTTGCTAGACAATTTAAAGAAAAAGAACAGATAAACTTGAAGTTCTAAATTCTTGGTTCTAGAGAAGGATTTTCTATTGCAAACCAAAAGAATATCTTCTCTCTTGTAGCCACAGAGCTCAGGAAATTCAAAGTAAAGAATGATCAACCCCCAAGGTTGTTGCATTACCAAGTCAGTTGAACTCATTGTCTGGTGTGGAAGTGTATTGATGGAAAAGGAGTGAAACCTCAGAATTGGGGTGGGGATTGGGGAAGGATTTGAATGATTCAGAATGTAATGAGCTCCCAACCCCAGGATTTTCCACTGTGGGTTGAAGCAGCCTTTTTGCCCTGTCTTACTTGAAATCCTAGAATGACCTCCTTGCAAAGGGAATCCTGTATGGACCATTCTCAACATCATACACCATCCTGAAACCTGTGTCTGGAGACAGATTCCAGCATGCCCTGGAATACCAGTTTTAGAGTCAAAGCTGCAAAATTTTGCTTATTTTTATTAGTAAGATCTGATGTATGTGAATGGGTTCTGAAGGTATAAGAATAAGAAAAAATATAATTTTAAACTTGGCTGAATTAATTGGCATGGCTAGACTTCATACAGATTCTGGATTAGATATAGCAGCTTAAGTGAGAGTGCTCAGTGTCACCCTAGGTATTCAGGTGCTCAGGAAGTTAGATATGTTGGAGTTGCCATGTTTGCCTAACTCTATGTCCTTGAAGAGGATTCAGAAGATACTCCCTTCAGGCACTTAAGAATACATTATTGAGAGTATTTCAGGTCTTGGAAGAGTGCTAAAGTGGCCATTCTCTCTAAGGCAAGGATTCTGGTAGGAGACTCAGTAGGGTTCCATGTATTTCGTGAGGTTGCATGGATACCAAGGTACCAGAGGTTAAGTAGAAGCTCAAAACCAGTAGAGGCATTGAGGTCCCACTGGGCCTCTGTTTCATAGTAGGCCCAGTGGGACCTTGATGCAACCCTCATATATTTTTTTTAATTCATGAATTTGTTGCTGGAATGTATATCATTAGCAATAGAAGAATCCCATAATGGCTCTGGTAAGTTCTGATTATGATCATCACAATATGCATCAGAGCTAGTCGGATAGTAGTTTGACCAGCTGTAGTGTTTGGAGGCAACCAGGAATAAAAGAGATGGGTGACTCAATAAGGCTTTACTTAATACTGCACACTTGAAACTAAGGCCTGATTTGAACCACCATAATAGTCATGATCTCTTAAACAAGTGTCAAATCTCTGTAAGTTTACAGTTTAAAATTCTTCAGATGAGAGGAAGCCAGATACTCTTGAGAGGGAGAAATCTGCAATAATATCCCCATTAGTGTACGTAAATCTCCTTATCCTTTTCAAAGGGACCTGAGCCCTTCACCAGGGTAACTGGGCACTTGCAGGAAATACCTAGATCTTTCAGAAAGTATTAGATGTTAGCTTTGAGCTACAACTAAGTTCTGGGGCCAGAACACAATGTGGTTCTTCTGTCAGAATATGGAATGTATGGAATTTAGATGATAGAGATTTGACCCAACTCTGTTTCATAGTAGGCCCAGTGGGACCTTAAGGCATCCCTCATATATGTTTTTAATTCATGAATTTGTTGCTGGAATGTATATCATTAGCAATAGAAGAATCCCATAATGGCTTCTGATAAGTTAGAAAGGACCATGGGGAAACCACTGGAAGTTGTCTCACTACCAAGAGAATAAATGAAAAGCAATACCACATCCCTGGGGAACTTCAGAGATAAGTGTCATCATAAACCACTCAAAGGCAGGGATGCTGAGTCTTACTTTTTGGCATACCCTCTAGTATAGATAGATCCTGGAGAACGCTGACAAATTATTATTATGTGGTAACTTCAGTTAAATCAAATGCTCCAAATGTGATGTCTTTACTGAAGCAAATGAACTTAGCCTTAACTACTAACCTTGCAAATATATATTTTTTCTATTTCAATATATGTAGAACACCAGTAGCATTTTCTTACACTTGCATGATCAGCAATATGCTTTTGGCACTTTGCCTTCTAGGGAACTTGATCATTTCATTATTCCAAAGGACATCAAACTAGGACATGAAGTAGCAGATACTCTAGATACATACCCAGAAATGGGCATGATATCTTTGAAAACACTAGGCCTCAGTTGCTCAGTGAAGGGTATGGAGATTCTAGTGGTTTGGAAACTTTCAGAATATCTGCTGAAGTTTGAATCCTTTGTCATTAGGAAAGAGACACTGAATTTAGTGGGTCTGTTTTCATTTTGAAGGCAATTTATACTACACTTAGCTGTGCTGTCTGAAGTCTCACCCATGTTCCCTCACGTTTACCCCATCACCACTTTAAGAAAACTTACAACTGCCAGCATCTGCATTCTTTTTTGTGAGGGATTTCTCTGGCTGCCTGAGCATACTTTTTTTTTGCCCATTACTAAAAGTGTCTGACAAACTGGGATGCTATATGAAGATTGTACTAAATCTCATTATGAGAGGCATGTCAAACACCACTGTGGTGTGGGATTAAAGTCATGCTGTCTTAGTCACGTAACTAGTCTTGAGAAATAGCTCTCACCTTGCTTTAGGCACTTGTAGAGACTCAGTGTTTAACCATGACTTACCAGATAATTGTTCAACCTGAGCTCTCCATGATGTGTGTGATAATTCATCTAGTTTAGTACACCCATATATTTGGGACTTAATTCAAGTAGGTTTTTCTCAGTCTTATGGTCTCAGAGGGAGGTTTCTATGACCGATTGGTTAGGGAGGGAAGAAAAATGGAGGCTTTGATTACCATTGGTTCTGCATGATGTTAGTACTAACTTGAAGTGGACTGTTTTAGTTTTACAAACATACTCCGGGATAGCCTGGCTCAATTCTTAAACTTTATCTCATCAAGGTTGACTTGATTACTGTCATTGCTGAATGCCCAGCCTGCTAGCTATAGTCCGTAAATGGTACTGTATTCAACAGAGATTAGTCAAACACCTAACTGTATTAGACTATATCATCATGGAGCAAAACTAATTTTAAATTTGAAAAATTGTTTTCATTGCCTGCCATGTGTTAGCCAGCCCCACCATCCTTAGATTAACTAAAAGCTTTATTTTCCATCATGATGTCCTATAGTACCAATTATGGGTTACAGCTAGCGTGGTGTACTATGCAACATAGTTTCTGAACATGAATTCACTTTACATCAAAAGAAGTAAGGCAGTAGGTATAGATTCATGCAACCTTATAGAAACTGCAGTGGAATTTGTGAAATATAATTTTTTTGCTTTCCTGCCTCTGGAGTTCAGGGAAGCATATAGAAGGTAGGAATGAGTGCTAAGGGTCAGTCAACCATTTTATGAAATTTATGTAATCACCTAGGAAGCTGAAATGGCCTATTGAAGACTCTGTTATCGCTTCAGCTCAGAGACTGCTTTGTGAGATTGAGGTGCTGTCCTATGGGATACAATGCATGCTTTGAGCTAGTGATCAGAATGTGATTATGTGTCTATCCTATAAGAATACATACATTTGGTAATAACCAAGGGGAAGGAAAAGAGAATAGAACATCTCACAGGTAGAGCTAATGACCCACTCAAATATTTTACTTTTGTATTACTTAGGGTTCAGTGTAGCAAACAAAAATCACTGAAGGTATTTTAGACAGAAAGGACTTTAATATAGGGTACTTGTGAAATCATTGGAAGGCTGGAGGAATGAGAATCAGGAGTCATTTCAGGAACAATGAAGTTCTAGAAAAACCCCTTTAGCTAAGGTGACCAGATTTTAACATTGGTAAAGTGGAACACCATTGATGGTGGCGGGGGGGGGAAGAAATTCTTTTTTTATTACTTAAAATATTACAAAGAGTAGTACATATGTCTCTTTCCAAAAATCAGGACTTTTTTAAAAATTCCACGGGACGCAGGACAAATTGTTAAAAATTGGGACTGTCCCACCAAAAGCGGGACGTCTGGTCACCTTACTTAGCCACAATTCTGGAACTGTTGAAATGAGGAAGTGGTTGAAATGGTGAATGTCTATCAACAACAGTAGGTTCTAAAATAAGATCATTTTGTTCAATGTTAAAACATTTATGAGATACTATAGGAACCTAACTCTTATTTATATCAACTAGCCTGTGGTAAAATTGGTTTTGTGATATGTTGTTTCAGTGCAGTTCCAAGAATCTATCAGCAACAGTAAGTGAGGACTTAATGCATATCTGGAACATTTCTCTTCTCAGAAACTCTGATATCTGCTGTGTTAGAGGCTTAGTACCGAAAGGAAGATGGCTTCCATCAGCCTAACAGTAGTTACTTCATTCAATTCAGTGTATGCCAATCCACCGTCATTTTAGACTTGTCATGCTATTTGACAAATATGTAAAAAGGGGTGTTTAGTGTTTGTATGGGAGATTGTTTCTGTCAGTAATGTTACTGCTGAAATAAAAAAGTCTAAGGGAAAAAAATAATGTTACTGTTAACATGATAGCAGCATGAAGAGTTTGGAACCCAGAGGATGCTTTTGGGGTAACTTCTTGTAATGCTTTAGTGATAAAATGTAATTAAAGATTTAATTCAGTATCTTGAATCCCCATGAAGGAATGTTTAGATCATCATTCTGGGTAAAGAAACCTGGTCAGCTGAGGCACAGGATGAAACTGATCCTGGAAGATGGTGTGGAAGAGGAAGCCAAGATTACCAACAATAGCATATGCCCATTTGCAGATGCCTATAGCATCTGCTTATATTTTTGTACCTGTATGTCTCATGTATGTTCATATAGATTAAAATTTCTTCTTCTTTCCTATTCCTTTGCCCTGCTATCACTTATATTTATATCTATTTCTATATCTTTTATTATATATGTTGATGATTATTAACTTTATAGTTTAGTCTATAGATTTGAGAGTATAGAAAAGAGACAGTACTAAAGAAAATCTTGGAGTTGTAGCTGGATGCATTAACTAAAAGGTTTTTGGGTTGTCCATTATTGGAGGAGAGAAGGTGTGCTTCTCGACCAGGTAAAGATGGTTGCATTATGTTAGGAAAGAGCTTTGGGGAAGAAGAAAAACTATGAGGAAGAAAATGTATGTTGATGTGGAGCAATCAAGAGATGGTCTTTCATGCCCTAACCGGTTTGGCTCAGTGGATAGAGCGTCGATCTGCGGACTGAAGGGTCCCAGGTTCGATTCCGGTCAAGGGCATGTACCTTGGTTGTGGGACATCCCCAGTGGGAGGTGTGCAGGAGGCAACTGATTGATGTTTCTCTCTCATCGATGTTTCTAACCCTTTATCCCTCTCTCTTCCTCTCTGTAAAAAATTAATAAAATACATTTAAAAAACAAAAGATGGTCTTTCAGAGAACATGTGCCATCTGCTTTGGCTGCTCCATATCTAAACCTCCTTTCCATGTCTTGGGTTCTCGCTCATTTTATGAGCTTTATGATGGGCACTACCTTTTGCTGGAAAGGCTGATGCCAGTTATATGTATCTCTTTCCATACATCCTCTTTGGCTCTCTTGCAGCTGGAGTGCAAGTACATAATCTAGACTCCAAGGTCAACTGTCCTAGAGTGACAGAGAATGCACACCATCAAGGTTGTGTCCTTGGTAGGGGCAGTAGCTGCAGAAAGATTGCATTCCTGGGGCAGCAGTGATAATGCATCAGTGACAGCAGCCTGTGTTCCTTCCTGCTTGTTTGTATTCAGCAGTGATGGTAGTAGTGTTCTTTCTCCACTTATTCTGGCAGTGTGATTTGGGGAGTCTGTTTGTCTGTGTGCCCCAAATCTAGCTCTCCAGCCTTTTTGGGAGTTCTGTGAATTACTCACTATCCCTTCTCTTTTTTCCATCAGTCATGGTTGGTTTCTATTTCTTACACTAGGAAAACTAACCTATTCAGTGATATAATAGAAGCACCACTGGACTTGTGAGCAATAGCCTGAGTTGGAAACAGGGGCTGCCATATTGTGACCATGTAACCTGGGGCATATTACTTAATTCCTCGGAGCCAGTTTCTTTATCTATGACATGGGAATAATAATGCCTACCTCAACCATTCATTACAAACACCACATGAGCTACTATTTGTGAAGGTTCTTAGACTTGTGCCTGTCACATCTTGATTTTATTATCATTGGTGATGTTTTAATTTTATTATTTTTAAATCTTTTAAAAAGTATTTGAAAATGTATTTTATTGATTTTAGAAAAGAAAGAGAAGGAGAGAGATAGAAACATCAGTGATGAGAAAGAATTGTTGATTGGCTGCCTCCTGCATGCCCCCTATTGAGGATTGAGCCCGCAACCTGGGCATGTGCTCTGACCAAGAATCGAACCATATCCTCCTGGTTCATAAGTTGATGCTAAACCTCTGAGCCACACTAGCCAGGCTGGTGGTATTTTAAATAGGCAGTATAATGGAAAGATCTAGTGTTGTTACTATAATGTATGACTATATTTAATATTGCTTTCATTAAAATGTTCTGGAAAAGTATATGTTTTCTTACTTGCTCCTGAGAGTGAATAAGCAATGGAGTTGTAGTGGCCAATTCTGAATGCAAATGTTTTTTAATTTTTATTTAAGTGCTACCATTCCACTTAGGGCAAATTTCTAAGGGTCATGTTGGGAACTGCAGAGCTGCACTTTCATATCTGATTACTGTAAGAAAGTTCAGTAAAGTTGGTGAATAGATTAATAAGTATGCCATTTGTGGTGAAAGAAGCTTGCTTATTGTCAGTGAAATTGCTTTATTTTTACAAAGGAATATCATATAAAGTATAAATAATAACTAAATAAACAGCATTGTACCCAACACTCAAATGAGGCCTCTTCCATAATTCTTTTTTTCTCTCTGTCTTCCTTGTAGCAGTATGTATAAAAAGATGCCTGGAATTATGTACAAAAAACTATTGCTTTTACTGTTTTGTCATTTATATATTTTTAGGACAGGGTATTCCTTCATTTAGGAAACTGATACAGTGGATTTGCTGAAATACATGAAATTTCAAAAACACATTATCAACAGTTATTTGGACAATTTTTCAGGTTTAATTGCTCTTTGTGATTTGTAGTAATTAGAAGATGATCCTGGAGTTAGTGGGTGCAGTTTGAAACTCAGCTCCAAGACCTGTGTGGCCTTGCACAAGCCATCTGTACTAATAAAAGGATAATATGCTAATTAGACCAGACATCTTCCAGTCATCCTTCTGGACAAAGCCACGGTAGTGGGGGCTGAGGCAGAGGCGGTTAAGAGTGATCATGCTGGCAGGGGAGGGCAGTTAGGGGTGATCAGGCCAACAGAGGAGGGAAGTTAGGGGTAATCAGGCTGGCAGGGGAGGGCAGTTAGGGGGCAATCAGGCCAGCAAGCAGAGGTGGTTAGGGGTAATCAGGCCAGCAGGGGAGCAGTTAGGAGCATCAGGCCGGTAGGCAGAGGTTGTTAGGGGTGATCAGGCAGGCAGGCAGGTGAGCAGTTAGGAGCCAGTGGTCCTGGATTGTGAGAGGGATGTCTGACTGCCAGTTTAGGCCTGGTCCTCTAAACTGGCAGTTGGACATCCCCTGAGGGTCCTGGATTGGAGAGGGTGAAGACCAGGCTGAGGGAACCCCCAAACCCCATGCATGAATTTTGTGCACTGGGCCTCTAGTTTAATGTATAAATCCCTTTGTGCCTCAGTTTCCTCACCTATAAATTGTGGATAGTTAGAAAATCTCATAAGATGTTTGTGAGGATTTGATGGATAATTACTTAGAACAGTGGTGCATAAATAGTATGTAATCTAATAAAAGAATAATATTGAAATTAACCATTTCTGTGGGATGCCTAAGCCATGCCCATCAGCCAATCAGAGCAGCTATATACAAATTAACTCAGCCAAGATGGAGGCCGGCAGTCATGGAGCTAGAGTAAACAGCAGGCTTCCGTTGCACCAGCAGTAAACTGTCTGCCAGCGGGCTGGGCCTCTCTGTGCTCCAGGCAACATACTTGCAACATTGTTTCAATTATAGATGCCTCGGAGCTGAAGCAAACAGCAGGCTTCAGTTGCACCAACGATGGAGGAAACTCTGCCTAGGCTGGCTGGGTGCGTCTACTAAGGCAACATTCTTTCAATTATAGAAGCCTCAGAGCTGAAGCCAATAGGAGGCTTCATTACCTGCCTAGGCCTCGGCTTAAAGGAATAGTGTATCAATTATAGAAGATAAATAAAGCCCAGAAACCTGCTTCCAGCCAGCCTTGCTGGGACATTGGATCAGTGGGAGCTGTGGACAGCCTGAAAGCCTGAAAACAGCCCTCAGGCCCGCACCCAGGCTGGCCACACCCCAATGGGGTGAGGGATCCCACTGGAGGGGCTTGGCCTGCCTGCAAACAGCCATCATCCCCTCACCCAGGCTGGCCAGGTACCCCAGAAGCGACCCAAAACCTGAAGGGACTGTGGGCAGCCTGAATGCCTGAAAATGGCCCTCAGCCTGCACCCAGGCTGTCCACACCCCAATGGAGTGAGGATCCACACTGGGGGGCTTGGCCTGCCTGCAAACAGCCATCATCCCCTCACCCAGGCTGGCCAGGTACCCCAGAAGCGACCCAAAACCTGAAGGGACTGTGGGCAGCCTGAATGCCTGAAAATGACCCTTAGGCCTGCACCCAGGCTGTCCACACTGGGGGGGCTTGGCCAGCCTGCAAAAAGCCATCAGCCCCTCACCCAGGCTGACCAGGCATGTCAGCAGGTGGACGTCCCCAGAGGGTCCCAGACTGTGAGAAGGCACAGGCTGGGCTGAGGGACCTTCCTAGTGCACAAATTTTTGTGCACTGGGCCCTTAGTTTATATATATGTGTCTGTATATATTTTACTTAACACACACACACACACACACACACACACACACACACACACACACACACACACACACAATGGAATTCTGGGAAATGTAGTTCTGCCTTGCCAAATTGACACATTGCAAAGCCATCACAAGCCTCTCTCCTGTCCATTTGCACTTTTAAAAAGTCTTAGAAGTTTTTCAGTTGTTTCTATTCTGCTCTTCTCTGACTTTACTAAACATTCCATCCTCTTCCCCTCTCTCTCCCTTCCTTCACTTCTCTCTCTTTCTTCCCTCCTTTCTCTAAGTTTTGAAGAATTCAATCTTGTTCTCAGGTAATTTCTTCTCTTCCATCCTCCTCCTTCCTTTTTCTCTATTTTATTCTTGTTTCAGTGATGAAATCCAGCCTCAGCTTCTTTAATCCCACGGAAACATTCTCTACTGTTTCCTGCATTAACATTAAATTTACTCCGACTTCTCAGTTGTTTCACCTCTTTCAGTTTGCTGATAATCTTCATATGTTTAGTAACTTTTTTATTGTTTGATAATTAAAAATTAAGATCTGTATCCACTGGTTCCCAAAAGTTTCTATAACTTAAACTCACCAGAAGGCTTTACCCAAAACACAGATTCCTATGTCTTATCACTGGGGATTCTGACTTGGAAGTTCTGAGGCAAGACTTAGGAATTCTAATGTAAAAAATAAATTTCAAATACTTTGCCACTACTGTTTGTATAGAACCATGTTTGGGAACCTCTAATCTGTGTTGCTCAGTATTTATAGCTAGTATAAGCTCTTGTTGGCTGCAGTTATATATTTCTTCTGTTTAATTTTTCTTGTTTAGAGTTATCTCTAGGCATCTAGGTTGTTGAAATGGTGACAGGCCAGGTCTTCCTTTCCCAAGCCCACCAACAGTAAATAGGCGCCAACACATGTGAGCATTTCCTTGTGAATATAGAGGTTGACTGTAAGGGGCTTTTAAAATAATATACCATATATATTAAATACAGATCTTAAATGGAATACTTTAGTTAATTTATTTTGATTCTTTACTGTTTAATAAGCTAACAATTAAGGCTATTAATTTGCCTCTGGGCATAGTTTTAGGCACACCTTATAAGTGGTGTTGTAGTATTATCATTGTAGCTATTTTCTAAATAATCAGTGAGTGCTTCTAATTAGGAGCCCCCCCAAAATGTTCAAGTTGTTGAAAGTTTTCATTTTATTTTATTTTGTTTATTCTTAATAATTTATTACACTGTGGACAGATAATAAATATAATGCCTGCATAGTTGTTACTATTTGGAGTTCAGTTCTTTGTAGGTGATATATAGTAAAATAATACTAATATTCATTGGATATTGCTTTGTGTGGAGGTAATCATATATATTGTTATTTATATTTTGACTAATTTGTCAAATTTACACTCTGCTGTTTCTTATATTTTTCTTAGTTTTTCTTTTTCTTCCTTTAAATTTATTTTTCTGTTTCAAGGCAATGTTATTCTATGTATAATAGCTAGTGATTGCTGTAGCTTCAGTGTATATTGTACCTTTTATCGATTTACTCCTCTTTATTTATTTAACTAGAGGCCTGGTGCACAAAAACTTGTACACTTGAGGGGGTCTCTCAGCCTGGCCTGTGCCCTCTCACAGTCTAGGACCCCTCAAGGGATTCCACCTGCTGGCTTAGGCCCACTCCCTGGGGGATTAGGCCTAAGCTGCAGTCAGACATCCTTAGTGCTGCTGAGGAGGCGGGAGAGGCTCCCACCACCACCGTTGTACTGGCAGCCATCAGCCTGGCATGTGGCTGAGCAGAGCTCCCATGTAGGAGCACACTGACCACCAGGGGGCATCTCTCACATTGAGTCTGACCTTTGGTGGTCAGTGTGTGTCATAGTGACCAGTCATTCAGAGTTGTTCTGCTATTAGGGTCCATTTGCATATTACCCTTTTATTATATAGGATAGAGGCCTGGTGCATGGATAGGGGCCGGCTGGTTTGCCCTGAAGGGTGTCCCAGAACAGGGTAGGGAGTCCTGCTGGGGTGCCTGGGTGAGGGGCTGAGGGCCATTTTCAGACTGGCCACACCCCCTTCAGGGTGAGGGTCCCCTCTAGAGTGCCTGGCCAGCCTGGGTGAGGGGCTGATGGCTCTTTGCAGGCTGGCCACACCCCCTTCAGGGAGGGGGTTCTGCTGGAGTGCCTGGCCTGTCTGGTTGTGTGACTGAGGGCCATTTTCAGGCTGGCCATAGACCCTTCAGGGTAGGGGTCTGTGCTGGAGTGCTTGGCCAGCCTGGGTGAGGGGCTAATGGCTGTTTGTAGGCTGGCTACAGCCCCTTCAGTGAGGGGGTCCCCACTGGGGTGCCTGGCCTGTCTGGCTGAGTGGCTGAGGGCCGTTTTCAGGTTGGCCACACCCTTTTCAGGGGTGGGGGGAGTCCTGCTGGGGTGCCTGGCCAGTCTAGGTGAGTGGCTGATGGCTGTTTGCAGGCTGGCTAAGCCCCCCAGCTACCCAAGCTGACAGCAAGGCTGGCTGGAAGCAGGTACCTGGGATTTATTTATCTTATATAATTGAAACTTTATTGCCTTGAGTAGAGGCCACAGTTGGCCAGGGCAGGTGGGAAGCTTGGCTTCCTCCATTGCCAGAGCCCCATGGCTGGAGCAACTGCTCGCTCCAGCTCCTTGGCTGCTGGCTGCCATCTTGGTTGGGTTAATTTGCATATAGTCACTCTGATTGGCTGGTGGGCATGGCTTGGGGCATAGTGTAGGTGTGGTTAATTTGCATGTTTCTCTTTTATTGTATTAGATGATATGCCTTGATTTTGGGTTTTACTGATACTAATATAGGAACTATCACTTTATTTTTTTCTTATTAATTTCAGAGAGGAATGGAGAGGAAGAGAGAGAGAGAAACATCAATGATGAGAGAGAATCACTGATCCGCTGCCTCCTGCATGCCCCTACTCGGGTTTTAGCCCACAACCTGGGCATGTGCCCTTGACCAGAATTGAACCTGGGGCCCTTCAGTCCTCAGACTGATGTTCTGTCCGCTGAGCAAAACTGGCCATGGCTACTATCACTTTCTTTAGGTTTATATTAGTCTGTTACATCTTTGTTCATCCTTTTACTTTTCAGCTTTTTGTGTCACACTGTAAGTGCTTAAGCAAGTTTCATTGTTTTTAAAATCCAATCTAAGAATTTTTGTCCCTTAATAGATGTAGTTATCTCATTTATATTTATTACTATAATTAGTAGGTTGACCTATATGACTCTTGTTGCTTTCAGAGCTTTCTTCTTATACTTAATTTTTGCTATCTCCTTTCTTTTAAGCCATGAACTGTATATTCTTTGCTTCTATTTTTGTCAGTGTCTTGGAAGTTACATATCCAGACTTTAATTCTAGAAATGGTAATCATGCTGTTTTAAAAGCATTTATTACTAAATATGTTTTTTAAATATAACTTTTAAAGCTGAACGAAATAATCACTTAAACAAAACACTAATTATCAGCATTCTCTGGCTCCTATTGCTAAAAGTAAAAGAAAAGAAAAATTCCCCATCTTTGCTCTTGCCAGTTAGTACAGGAGCCAGCGGGGAAAACAACACCCACTACTGCCGCCGAGAATAGTGGCAGGAAATAACTTCAGTTTTTGTGCTGACTTGTATATAGGACTTGTTATACTTTTTAGCATATAAGATTATATACATTTTAAGATCATAATGTATCTGCTTCTGGAATCACCATCCCATTTTGCTTTGCCATAATTAAATAAAAATGTAATGGAGCTAGAAAAGATTCAGGGAGGGAGAATAAAAACAATTAAAAGCAGTTGAGAAGCTTCCATATGAAGATAAATTTTAAAATAGTTTCATTGACAGGACAGAACTTGGAACAAAAGGAAGCTGCCTCAGTATGAGATTTTAATTGTTTTTAACATAATGAGTTTCTTTTCAAAATGTTGTTAATTTACCCAAAAAAAAAATCATTGCATGCATATTTCTTTGACCCCTATAAAATAGAATGTGGAGATTATTACTTTGGCCAGAGATACAAAAATAAGCTGGGATCGTTTTTTATTGTGTTTTTACTTTGAACCAATCCTGATTGAATACATGACTTAGAGGTAGTCTTTTGAGTTAGAAGTGATCAAAATGATTCAGTCTTCATGAAATCTGTCACCATTTGAGTTGAATTTATTTTAAACATTTTTTGAGATTACTTATGTGTTTCTTAGATGTCCAGAGCCCACATTTCTGCCTTGGAGTGCTATGGAATAAAACAAATAACAATATAGAACAAAAGAGAAAAATTTTAAAGGACCTCACTGGAAAAGCAAGATAAATAGAGAACTGATTAGCTAACAATAGGACCGTTGGTAAATTTGGTATGGCTTATTATGAGAATTCTATAGGTGACAGTCATTTTTCTGGAAGTTTACAATAAGCCAGGTAAATGAAATGGATGGCCTGCTGGCTTTGGTAAGCAAAAATGTGTAATATCAGAATGCATATCCATTGCAGGGCCATAATTTACCATGATATTTTGCATTTAGATCAGTGATTTGCATCCTGTGTGCTGCAGCACACTGGTGTGTTGCAAGAATTTTTAAAACATTCAGTACTTGACTGTTTAGTTAGGGCTACTAACCTCTTTTCCCTTATATTGTCAAAATAAAAAGTGACCATAGCCAACATATCAATAGTCATCCAGTGTGAGTGCTCTGTCTTGAACCTTAAATATATAGGTCATATAGTAGAGTTGTATCTTATTGGTCATGGCACATAATAAAGTTGCATCTGCACCAATGAACTTACAGAAAGAGAGACTAAAAAAGCAATCCCATTTACCATCGCACCAAAAAAATGAAGATACCTAGGAATAAACTTGATTAAGGAGGTAAAAGACCTGTATGCAGAAAATTACAGGACATTTCAGTGTACAGGAGATAGAGGAAGACATAAACAGATGGAAGAACATACTGTGTTCATGGATTGGTAGAATCAATATCATCAAGATGTTCATACTACCCAAAGCAATCTATAGATTGAATGCACTCCCCATTAAAATGCCAGTGGCATATTTCACAGGCCTAGAACGAACTTTCAAAAAATTCATCTAGAATTAAAAAAGACTCCAAATAGCTGCAGCGATCCTGAGAAAGAAGAACAAAGTAGGTGATATCTCAATACCAGATATTAAGCCACTATTCTTAAAACAGCCTGGTACTGGCATAAGAACATACATATAGATCAATGGAATAGAACGAAGAACCCAGAAATCAACCCAAACCACTATGCTCAATATTTGACAGAGGAGGTATGAACATACAATGGAGTCAAGACAGCCTCTTCAATAAATGGTATTGGGACAATTGGACAGATACAGGCCAAAAAAATGAAACTAGATTACCAACTTATACTATACAGAAAAATAAATTCAAAATGGATAAAGACTTAAACATAAGATGGGAAACCATAAAAATACTAGAAGAATCCACAGTCAGCAAAATCTCAGACATACGTCCAAGCAATTTCTTCACTGATATTGCTCCAAGGGCAATGGAAACTAAAGAGAAAATAAACAAATGGGACTACATCAAAATAAAAAGCTTCTGCACAGCAAAGGAAACCATCAACAAAACAATAAGAAAGCCCACTGCATGGGAGAACATATTTGCAAATGTTATGTCCAATAAGGGCTTAATCTCCAACATTTACAGGGAACTCTTTCAACTTAACAAAAGGAAGATAAACAACCTAATCAAAAAATTGGCAACGGAGCTAAATAGGTACTTATCTAAAGAAGACAAAAGAAAGGCCAAGAGACAAATGAAAACATGCTCAAAGTCATTAATCATCTGAGAGATGCAAATCAAAATGACAATGTGGTACCATCTCACACCTGTAAGAATGGCTATCATCAACAAATCAACTAACAACAAGTGCTGGCGAGGGTGTGGAGAAAAGGAACACTGGTGCACTGCTGGTGGGAATGCAAACTGGTGTAGCCACTATGGAGAACAATATGGAGTCTCCTCAAAAAACTGAAAATGGAACTCCCATTTGACCCAGTGATCCCACTTCTAGGAATATATCTCAAGAAACTAGAAACACCAAATCAGAAAGGATACATGCATCTCTATGTTCATAGCCGCACAATTCACCATAGCTAAGATTTGGAAATAGCCTAAGTGCCCATCAGCAGATGAGTGGATTAGAAAACTATGGCACCGTATATCTACACAATGGAATACTACGCTGCGGTAAAAAAGGAATTCTTACCCTTTGCAACAGCATAGATGGAACTGGAAAGCATTATGCTCAGTGAAATAAGCCAGTCAGAGAAAGATAAATATCACATGATCCACTCATTTGTGGAGTATAATGAACAACATAAACTGATAAACAAAAAACAGATCCAGAGACAGAGAAGCATCAATCAGATGCTCAAACCTCAGAGAGAAGGTAGGGGAGGATGGGGGTAAGGGGAGGAGAGCAACCAAAGGACTTATATGCAAGCATATAGTCCTAACCAATGGACACAGACAACAGGGGGGTGAGGGCATGAGTGGGGGGAGTAGGGAGTAATGTGGGGATAAGGACACATATGTAATAACTTAATAAAGAAATTAAAAAACAAACAAAAAATAGTTGCATCTGGTTTGTTACTTCTTGATACTAGAAATCCTTATGTATAAGTACAGGCACATGATTTTTAAAAAGTCACTTTGGAGCAAAAAGGCTAGGGTAATTACTATTATTATTTTTAAAAAGAAATCAAAATTATATCAATTTTTATTGTCAGATTGGCAAAAAAGATATTTTTCAGTGTGCTGCATAATTTTAGTATTTCCCTTATGTGTGCCATGAGAAGAAAAAGCTTGAAAATCACTGGTCTAGGTGATGACCCAATGAAAGGCCTAGTTTTTACAATATATTGATATTTTTTACCCTCACGGCAGTATTTTATAGGAGTTTGTTTAAAAGGACATTTAAGTCAAACGTTTGGTCAATAGTATAATATTTGAAGCTATGGGACAATGTTACTAAGTAGATTGTTTTGATTGTTACGTGTTGTATTTTTTAAAAAAGTGCTTCCTTTCCAACACCAGTAGGTGAAAATAATCTGATGAGAGTGACTCTCCAAAGTATATCTTAAACCAGAAATTCCCTGGCCAAGAAATTCTGAATGCTGGTAAATTGATTTTAAAGCAATTATTTGGGGTATTTGCACATTAGGCAGTGTGAAGAAAACCACTTATAAAACCTATTCAGTCATAGTTTTTCATATTTTAGAGAAAAACATGGAACTACTACAACCTCTTTGGCATATAGCCCCGTGGAAGGAAAGCAGACATATGGAAGATAGTTTCAGGACATTTATCCCCCATTCACAAACAGCACATTTTTCCAAGTTAAAAAGGTCTGATTATGTCTTTGTATTTTTTGGCACCTTCAACATTTTCCTAGTAACTGATGGGTTATATAATTTCCTTCTGTTCCAGTTCTATAACAAGAAGGGTGTAGCATGGAGATGGGATGGTTGTTCTCAGATATGGGTATCAGTTCATGAGGGAAATGACCGCATGGCATACAGCTTTGAAGGTCAAGTTGTTTGCATTGTGTCCATTCTTTCTTCTTGCCCAGTTGGCTACCTGTTACAAGGGCAAATAGGTTTTGTGGTGGCTTGCCATGGTTCTCATTAGTATGTGTTTTGTTCATTCTCAAGTCAATCAAGATAGCTATTCCAACAGAGTTTGACAATTCAGACAGAACTATTGTATTACCCATGAGATTTTTAAAAAATCGAATTATGATTTTTCTGGGGTAGTAATACCAAGGGATACCTGTTTCTGAAAAAGGTTGAGACAAAGAGGTGTTTCAAGCAACCAAATGAATGGGAATTTGAAGTAAATGAAAAGAGGATAAACCAAAGTCATTGCTAGTGTTTTATCTCAGAGCATGCACACTTATTTATGTTCCATTGTTTGTGATGTAGCATGTGATGTCACCTAGTACTGGTCCCTGGAGGGAAACCCAAGTGTGTCCAATGTTAACCATAGTGCAGTGGACTTTGCCAAAAGTTTAAAGAGAAACACATGATTCCTGGATTGCTGCAATATCTAATTAGATACTGAGTAGTGGGAGAACGTTGAATAATAAGAGCAGGGAAAAAATCTGGCATGTCTTTTGTTGAAATTCAATCCCCTTGTCTCCCCCACCCCCACATTCTCTGTAACAGACTGAAAACTTTTCAATCACTTTTTAAGGATGCAGTGAATTTTATCACAATTTTGTCAATCAAAACCACATGTGCTTGCTCCATTGATGACAGAGAATAACAAAATCATATTTGTTAAGACCAAAACTCAGGTAATAAATAACTGGGATGCAATGTGAAGTCTAATGTTCTTTAAAAGAAACAATGAACGTTGCCGAAAAATTTAATTTGGAGAGTAAAATGAACTTTTGAAGAGAAAACCATATGAAAGTTGGGTATGTGACTCAAATGACCTTTTCCCCCTTATCAGACCAATTCTATTTTTCCACACTGAGACCATAATAAGAACTCTCCTACGAACTGCCCAGTGTTTGTGCATTGTAGACTAAGATCTGAAAGCATAGGTTATAGTTATGACCATATTTTAGAGCAAGGATGGGCAAACTACCATCTGCAAGCACATCTTGTCCATTGCCTATTTCTTTTTGAAATACATTTTAATTAATTTCAGAGAGGAAGGAGAGAGAGAGAGAGAGAGAGAGAGAGAGAGAGAGAGAGAGAGAGAGAAACATCAGTGATGCGAGAATAATTGACTAGCTGCCTCTTGCACGCCTCCTACCAGGAATTGAGCCTGCAACCCAGGCATGTGCCCTTGACCAAAATTGAACCCAGGACCCTTCAGTCTGCAGGCCAATGCTCTATTTACTGAGCCAAACCAGGTAGGGCCAAATGCCCCCCTCCTTTTTTTTTGCGTGAATAAAGATTTATTGGAACACAACCACACTCACTTATTGACATGTCATCTATGGCTGCTTTCATGGTACAATGGTGGTGTTGAGTAGTTGCAAGAGACTGAATGGCCCACAGAGTCTAAAAGTATTTACTGTCTTACTTTTTACAAATATAGTTTACTAGCCCTCTGTTTTTGGTGATCAAGAATATATAGATATCAAAATACAATTAAAATGGCTGGCTCCTGGAGAACAAGGATTAAGAAGTGTTGTGGTCATTTAAGAAAAATTTCCTACTGATTCTTGAGCTATGACATGGTTTTTGTTTTGTTTTGTTTTGTTTTGTTAGTGGTACTATAAGGAAGACTAATCCTGTGTATGTGACAAAGGCCATCAGCACCCACTCAAACATCTCTATTCTGTATTACTGAAATTACTTGCTCTTGGGTTTGGCTTTGGCAAGTAGCCAGAATTTCTTTGTCTACCCCCTTATTGCGGAGGCCTGGCTCAAACCTAAATGCATAGTAGAGACTCTCAGAGTGTGGAAGCTTCAGGTTCCTCCTCTGGCATCATTCCTGGGGAAGGACTTGTCCTAGCACGTGTACCCCAGGGTAGTTACTGACCAGTCATAGCCTTGCCTTTTGAGTGTGATGAATGTTCGGGTGTTATTTGGTGTGTTTGTATTTTTAGCTTTGGAAGCTGTTTGATTTTAGGAATGCTATCAATTTTAATATGATTGTGCAAAGAGAACAAAAGAAATGTAATCATATCTTGAACAAGATCTTTGATCACTTAATAGATGAATTAAAGGCTTTCAAAAGCCGTACACCAGGCGGAATGCTTCAGATTTATCGGTAATTTTAGAAGCGCTTTGTTATTAGTTCCGTATTTCCAGCCGTCCTGCCAAAGGTATTTCAAAATGTATATTAAAGTCAAAGCCACGCTGCCTCTCTTCTCCAATGCCTAGAGAGCTCCAGGGAACTTTTCTAGGAAGGCAGTGTCAGGATATTTGGAAAGGTTAATTCATCTCTAGGTGATAGGAACCAGGTTCTGTCCGTTTTTAAAGGGAAGGAATTGAAGTGGGGAGGAGAACACAAGGAGAAAAAAAAGGCTACATAACTACAGAAAGGAACCATGAAATGTGTAAGGTCTGTGGACATTTGCTTAAAAGAAATCAGGCTGGGGGCAGTTAAAAATTTGAATGGTAATATTAAAAGGTCTCACTCTGATTAGGTATTTTCAGGTGATTAATGCTCTCATCATCAGTAAGTATGAAGATAGTAATAATTTTAGCAGACTAGTTTGATTTTATGTGTTGTTTATCTAACATAGCAGAGATAGCAAGTGATTTCTCAGCTGCCTCCTCTAGCCCTAACTTCTTTGTATATCTGAATTGTAGAACATCTTTCAAACTTACCCTTACCGCTCAGAAAAAAAGCTGAATCTGTTCTGTCCAGGGCCCTGGGGACTCCTAGGACCTTTGGGCTTCGAAGCTTGAAGAATGAAGAGGAAACAAACTAGTGAGCTATTATGAATCTTGGAGGCAGGGTAATAGAAATACACTTGTTTAGTGCAGTGGAGTACCCCCTTACCCACAGTTTTGCTCTCAGTAGTTTGTTACCCATTATCAACTGCAGTTTGAAAATATTAAGTGGAAAATTCCAGAAATAAAACAATTCATAAGTTTTAAGTTGCTCAGCTTTCTGAGTAGTATGTTGAAATCTTGTGCTATCTTGCTCTATCCCACATAGGATGTGACTTGTCCATTTTTCCAGTGTACCACACTGCATATGCTAGCCGCCCCTAGTCACTTAGTGGCTATCTCAGTTATCATGTCAACTGTCACTGTGTTGCAGCACTGTGTTCAATAACCCTGTTTTTTTTTTTTTTTTTTTTTTTTAGTAGTGGCTCCAAAGTGCAAAAGTGGTGATGCTGTCAATTTGGATGTGCCAAAGTGCTTCCTTTAAGTATTTATGTATAGGAAAAGTATGCATGTATAGGAAAGAAAGCAGTATATATAGGGTTTGGCACTAATTGCAGTTTCAGGCAAGTCTTGGAATGTATCCCCCATGAGTAAGGCGGCACTACTGTATTCCCTGTGGCTGACATGCTGAGGACCAGTGTTTAATTGGGGACATCTTCTCCTGATTTTAGGAAGGCAGTACAAAGAGCACTGAATTGTAAGCCAGAGGCTTACATTTTGTACTGATATTTTTTGAGTCCGTATTTTGAGTCTCTCATTTTTGATGTACTGAATACATGAATGGTCACATTTCCTAATCAGTGGCAGAGACAAAGAGCTTATTAGACCACTTTCTTGGGGAGTTTTGTGAAGTAGGTTATTTTGATACTAGAAGCCCCTTGCATGGATTTGTGCACCAGTGGGGTCCCTCAGCCTGGCCTGTGCCCTCTCACAATCTGGGATCCCTTAGGGAATGTTGAAGGGGGGTTTTGGCCCGATCCCCACAGGCCAGGCTGAGGGACCCCATCAGTGCACGAGACTGTATACTGGGCCTCTAGTATGCATATATGCATATAAGATCTTTGGTTAATCTCTTCCTCCCCTTCTCTCCTCCCCCCCTTCTCTCTGAGATTCATCAGACTTCTATGTCTCCATGCCTGTGATTTCTGCTCCTACATTGAACATCTTCCCCCTGGTGGTCAGTGCGTGTTGTAGTTATTGGCCAGTCAGCTGATGGGCTGGTTGACCATTCACTTAGGCTTTTATATATATAGACTAGAGGCCCGGTGTACAAAAATTTGTGCACTCGGGATCCCTCAGCCTGGCCTTTGCACTCTGGCAGCCTGGGAATCCTTGGGGGATTCCACTTGTCAGCGGGGAGCAGGCCTAAGCTGCAGTCAGACATCCTTAGCGCTGCTGAGGAGGCAGGAGAGGCTCCCACCACCACCGCTGTACTGGCAGCCGTCAGCCTGGCTTGTGGCTGAGCAGAGCTCCCCTTGTGGGAGCACACTGACCACCAGGGGCAGCTCCTGCATTGAGCATCTGCCCCCTATTGGTCAGTGTGTGTCATAGTGACCAGTCATTCCCAGTTGTTCTGCTGTTAGGGTCAATTTGCATAGTATCCTTTTATTTTATAGGAGGATAGAGGCCTGGTGCATGGGTGGGGGCCAGCTGGTTTGCCCTGAAGGGTGTCCCGGGTCAGGGTGGGGGTCCCGCTGGGGTGCCTACCCAGCCTGGATGAGTGGCTGATGGCTGTTTGCAGGCTGGCCATAGCCCCTTCAGGGTGGGGGTTCCTGCTGGGGTGCCTGGCCAGCCTGGGTGAGGAGCTGATGACTGTTTTCATGCTGGCCCCCACTTCCAGAGGCCCAAGCTCCAAGCAAGGCTGGCTGGAAGCAGGTATTCTGGCATTTATTTATCTTCTATAATTGAAACTTTGTTGCCTTGAGCAGAGGCCACAGCCATCCAAGGCAGGCGGGAACCTTAGCTTCCTCCATCGCCAGGGCAAGCCTCCTGCTTGTTCCAGCTCCATGCCTGCTGGCTGCCATCTTGGCTGGGTTAATTTGCATATAGTCGCTCTGATTGGCTGGTGGGCGTGGCTTAGGTGTAGCAGAGTGACACCAATTTTCATATTACTCTTTTGTTATATTAGATTGAAAAGTAGAGAAGAATTAGATAAATGTGGCATGCTTAGACTTCCCTGAAAGGGTTAGGCCTTATCTGGAAATTTTAGTTTAGTTTTGGGGACTATATCTTAAGAGATATATTACACATTAGAATATGTCCAGTATGGTGAGAAGACTTGAAACTTGTAATTCAGCAAACTTTTTTTTTGTTGGTACATGAGTGTTTATCATATACCAAGCACTGTAATAGCCATTGGAAATGCAAAAGTAATAGACAAATCTGGAATCTACATTTATGGAGCTTACAGTCTAAAGGGGAAAATGAAATAATTAAAGAAACACACACACACACACACACACACCAGCTAAACAGCTAACAAGTCATGAGTGAGTTGTGATAAATAGGGAGAGTGAGTAGCATCTAATTTAGAAAGATTGTCAGGCAGTATCTCTAAGAAAATAATATTTAAACTGATGATTAAAAGATGGTAAGAAACAGGGTGAAGAGCATTCTGGAAGAGTGCAATGGTCCTGAGATGGGGAAATACTTAACACTAGAGGCCCGGTGCATGAATTCATGCATGGGTAGGGTCCCTGGGGGAGAGGGCGTAGGTTGGGATGTGATTGACCTCCGAGTGGGCAGTGGGACATCCTTGCCAGCCCAGGATCCAGATTCATCCCGCTGGTGCTGGTTGTAAGGAGCCACCTGGTGGCTGCTTTTATATCCTTTCTTCCTTGTGAAGGGAAGCAGCCGCAGTGCCCAAGGCTGATTTCTAGGAGTTTGGCAGTGCTGTTGGGATCGTGCTGGTGGCACTGGACCATCAGTACCTGGCCCGTTCTCTGGAGATTGGACCTGCAGGACTACTGAGGGAATGAGTCGCTACTGCCTGGCTGGTGAGCCACCAGAACTGGTCGGCTGCCAGGACTGGTTGGTCAGCTAAGTGGCACTCCTACTATGGGAGTGCACTGACCACCAGGGGCAGCTCCTGTGTTGAGCTTCTGCCCCCTGGTGGTAAGTGCATGTCATAGCGACTGGTCAACCAGTCTTTCTTAGGCTTTTATATATATAGACTAGAGGCCTGATGCACCGTGTAAGAGTAGGTCTTCACAGCCATGGTGGCTGCCTGGATCCCTCCCTTGCAGCCCCAGTGGCTGCCTTGATCCTGCAGTACAGCCCCAACTTTGCCCAGAAGGTCATTTGGAAGGATGTCTGGTCTAATTAGCATATTATACTTTTATTATTATAGATAGACTAGGGGCCTGGTGCACAAAAATTTGTGCACTTGGGAGGTCCCTCAGCCCGGCCTGTGCCCTCTCGCAGTCTGGGACCCCTCTAGGGATGTCCACTGGCTGGCGTGCCAGTGTGGATCCTCACTCCATTGGGGTGTGGCCAGCCTGGGTGACGGGCTGAGGGCCATTTTCAGGCTGCCCACAGCCCCTTCAGGTTTTGGGTCCCTACTGGGGTACCTGGCCAGCCTGGCTGAGGGGCTGATGGCTGTTTGCAGGCTGGCCAAACCCCCAGTGGGGACCCTCACCCCATTGGGGTGTGGCCAGCCTGGGTGCAGGGCTGAGGGCTGTTTTTAGCCTTTCAGGCTTCCCACAGCTCCCATTGACCCAATGTCCCAGCAAGGCTGGCTAGAAACAGGTTTCTGGGGTTTATTTATCTTCTATAATTGATACTGTTCCTTTAAGCCAAGGCCTAGGCAGATAATGAAGCCTCCTGTCTGCTTCAGCTCCGTGGCTTCTATAATTGAAAGAATGTTGTCTTAGTAGATACACCCAGCCGTGATGTAAGCAGGAGGTTTCCTCCATCATTGGTGCAACTGAAGCCTGCTGTTTGCTTCAGCTCCGAGGCTTCTATAATTGCAAAAATGTTGCAACTATGTTGTCCTGAGCCAGGAGAAGCTCAGCCGCCTAGGCAGACAGTTTACTGCTGGTGCAA